>CAUYQG010093695.1:0-41362 GCA_963574415.1 Tarsius wallacei
TCTGAGTATACTGCAAGGGGCCTGTCCTCCAAAAGGTATGACTGTTTTTTTTTTTTAGTGTTAGTATTTATGTGTGATTTTCACCCATTATCTAAATCTAGCTTCACCAGGGCAAGGCAAAAATATATATACTAGGGGGACCCGGAAAAAAAAAAAACAGTCATACCTTTTGGAGGACAGGCCCCTTGCAGTATACTCAGAATTTGTTCCTTCAGATCAAACAGTCAACAAAGTTTTTATCTGGAAGTTTTGAGAATGTTGCATCACGATTTGCAGAAGAAACGTCCTGAGTTGTGGCAAACAAGTGACTGGTTCTTCCACCATGACAACGCACCTGCCTATACTGCGCTGAGTGTTCTGCAGCTTTTGACCAAAAACGGCATGACTGCCATGCCTCACCCTCCCTATTCATTCGCTCTTGTACCTAGTGTCTTCTGTTTGTTTCCTCAGATGAAAAAAGCTTCAAAGGGAAACATTTTGCTGACGTGCAAGAGGTGAAACAAAAAACAGAAGAAGCACTAAGAGGCATCAAAATTGACAAGTTCAAAAACTGCTTTGAGCAGTGGAAAAAGTGTCTTGATAGATGTCCTGCATCAAACCGAAGTTTTGAACATGGAAGAATAATATACAATTTTTTAAAACTGTGTGACCGAAGGTGACCGAAGTTTAAACATGGAAGAATAATATACAATTTTTTAAAACTAAGTTCTTGCTTTTGGGGTCCCTCTTCATATTTTACTATTTTTATTTGACAGAAGACAAAATTAAAGTGAAAATAAATTACAGAAATGGCTGAAGTCTCATAGCTAATAGAAAGCAAAGTTAGGGAGAACACACATGTTTCTGAATCTAAGTTCTGGGTGGCAACCACAAACCCATGCAAGTTTTCACCAAACTCTCACTAAGATGCAGCATGGCAAAGGAGTGACATAATCGAATCCTTTAGTCTCTAAGTTTTGTGGTTTGTTTTTTTTTTCATTTATGAGAGAGCAGAGGGCATGATGGGTCAGTCAGACAGCTGTGTTGTCTCTCTCTCCGTGTTGAGTACAATGCAAAGGTCTTCCCAGAGAGAGTTGAAATACAGATATGGTGAGTAGACCCTATGTGTGTATACCTGTGTATGTTGAGGGTGGCAGGAGCGTGTATGTGTGTTAATCATGGAAAGGAACCTCTGCTCTGTGCTGACCTAACAACTACTCCTGTGGATGAGGTTCCTTCCCTTTCCTGATGCGGAAGGTAGAAGGGAAAGGAATGCTGGCTGCTCTCTGGTCTTTTTCCAATCTTGCCCTATAGATGGTGGAAACTTTTCCTGGAGGCAGCGTATAGGGAAGCCCTTATTGATGTGCTTCACTTCCCATTTATGGCAGAAGGTGGCCAAGAAGCAGTCAGAAACTAGAGAGGATAGCCAAGGATATTAAAGAAGGACAAGGGGAGCAAGAGCATAAGGCATAAGCTTTTGGAAGCAGCAATGAATTATGACAGGAGGGACAGGAGGCAATAAATATTTATTGATGAGGATATTGAGGTTCAGAGAAAATAAGAGCTTCTCTGGTGAGTCCTACATAGATCCACAGTGCTCTTCCAAGATACATCTTTTAAATGCTACTAAAAGCTCCTCACATCCCGCATCTCAGTTGTTTCACAGGAAGCCCAAACCTACTCTGTTAACCTCAGTGAATCAGACTAATAGGTTATGAGGTGATTGAGAAAGCAAACAGTTAACTTGACTGAGATGAGACAACTGGAGCCATGATGGGCTCCGTCAGGACAGATGCATTCGTGGCAGGCAAGCTTGTTTCCAGTCCTGCCTCTACTCACCAAACAAACACTCTGTCCTTCTGAGGACCTCACAAATGCTTGCAAAATTTATTAAACCCATTACATGTTTCTGGTGTGTCTCTTAAGATTGCCAGTCCCCATCATTGCAATGTGTTTATTTCAGTTGTCATCATCTGACTTTCACAACGCAATTTGAATGTGTCTGCCTCCCTGCACAGTGTCTCAGAATGGAGGGTTTCAGCTTTAGATAATTGATTCATTTGACCCAAATGGATGGGGAGCCCCCAGCAGATCCACACACCCCTTATCCTATTCCAGTTAGTACAGTCACAGTCGGAGAGCTAATGGCTGGTAGGTGGCATGTAACATGGTGAGATGAACATGTGAGTGGCCATCAGAATTTGAATCTAGCCCTGCTCTGCCCATTTCTAGCGTGATCTTGGGCAAGTACCTAACCACTCGGAATCCTGGTTTTCTCTTTAAAAATAACATCTTTCAGGGGTTGTTATGAAGATAAAATTAGATAACATTTACTTTGTGCTAGAGATAGTGTCAAGCGCATGGTAGGTGCTTAAGATATAATAGTTAATATCACTATTATTCTCATTATTATAATTAATCCCCAAATAGAGAACACAAAATTAGAAAAGCAGACACCAGAGAAGACCTTTCATAGCAAATGAAGTTTATAAGCATGAACTCTTCAAAACACTCAGCCAAGTCCTCCTTCATGCTCCCCCAATTATTTGTACCTCCCTACTTTAGAACTTACAAAGTGAAATTATTTGCTTATGAGTTTCTGCAAAAGCAGGAAGAATTTTCTTCATCTTTATAATCAAAGAGCTTCTCTTGATGTCTAGCAAGAGGGAGAATTAGTAAATACTGAATAAGTGAATACATGAATGAATGAAAAGTTGTCTCCAAAAAAAAGCCTTCAACAAAAACTTCTCCAGAAGAAATCTATCCTACAAGTTGGTTTGGTGATGTACTACTAAATGAGTTTATAATGCTTCCCTAAATGTCACTAGAAGGTAGCCAACCTGAACTGTAATTAATTAAAAGTAATCTGTAAACTTGTCAACTGTAAACTGTTACAAAAGGATGCTAAATGAGAAAGGGAAGGACTGATACAGAAACAAAGGCAGGTGACAATGGTCATCAAAGAAGAGAGCTGAAGAGTCGGGGCTTGTCTCTCCTGCTTCACTTGGGCATGAGGGTGCTTAGACTGGAAATGCTCTGGCCCTTCAAACAGAAACATCTCTCGGGAGGAGAAAGACAATTCATCAAGCTACCAAGGCTTGACAGCACTGTCCCTTGAGGACATCAGCTCTGATTCTATATTCACCAAGAAACCTTCTGAACTGTCATGCGCTTTTCTGAGTGACTCACAGTCTCAGGCCAGGTTTTTCTTCAGCTGTAAATTAATAAACCTGCATGGTGACTTGCATGATCAGAATTGGAGGTAGGAGGAGTCTTGTTCTGAGCCAATTATTCAGTGCCTAATCATGCTAGGAAAAATAATGATAAATTCAACTTGCTAGCATTAGAAAATTGGGGACTGGATGTTAATAAGAAAGAGGGAAAAGTTAAAACGTTCAGGTCTGCTGACCTTACCTGTCAAATGACTTCAGTAAGTACAACAAAACTTACAAGGAAAAAGCTAAGGGCTAGAGGGAAGCTCGAACCCTCAATGTTATTATTCCCCTAACAGTCCTCAGAGTTCAAAGAACTGTGATATGGACTACGACAGCAAAAGCAATTTTCATTTTCTCAGTAGACACCAACAAAATATCAAAAGGCAATAGGTGTACAGTATGACCAAAAAAATTTTTAAACTATTGGTTAGCAAAGAGAAAAAAAAACTTTTGACAGGCCAACTGATGTTAGAATTGTTATAAAGTGTAGCTATAAAAATCCAAATTCTTAAAGAGTTTTTTCATGTAAGGTAGCTATTGCCCTCATTCACACCTATCTTCTTAGTCACTTCTAGTCCCATGACTCTTCAAATGTATTTATGTGGCACCAAAATAATTTGCTAACTCAGTGGGCATAAGTCACACTAATGGTTTCATCTTTTATATATTAAATAACTATCTGAAAGATTTCTTTTTTTAAATTTTCCAACAAATTGAATAGGCACTGCATAGATTAGGTACAGATAATCTGCGGTCTATGAGCCAAGAGAAACTCTTCATTTATTTTCATCTTGACAATATGAAAAGTACCAAGAAGTTATATCATCCAGACATACTTTGCTTATAGTTGTAAAAATGCAGTATGGTTTTAAAAGACTTTATCTATGGAATCATATAAGGCTCCATAAATTAGAACATCTTTCTGAAAGTCTCCTTCTGACTCTGTCTGTGTACAGCAATTCCTAGCTATGCCAAGTCTATCTGTGACTTTCAGTCTACCTCTGTGTGTGTGTGTCTGACTCTGTGTAATTCTCACACTCTCTCTCTGACTTTTCTCTCTCAGGTGACCTAGACTATTGTCTGGACTCTTATCCCTCCATATTCAATTTTCTCTCTTTTTCTTCTCAGTCTCTACTTATCTTTCTTTTTATCTATCCCAGTGCTGTCCAATAAAACTTTCTGTGATGATGAAAATGGTCTCTATCTGCGATGTACAGTAGCCACTAGTCACTTGTAGCTTGTAAGCCCTTGAAAACATGCCTAGTGCAACTGAGAAAGTGAATTTCTAATTTTATTTAATTTTAGCTCATTTAAATTTAATTTGAAATAGTCACATGTGGCTGGCAGTGCAGTGACCATATCGGACAGTACAGAATATTTTTTTCCACCAACTTAACATAATGTTTTTAATCATGATATATATTATCTTTATCTCTCAAAAATAAAAAAGTGAATCTCAAATGATTTCTCCCTTTCAACCCCTCAACAAACCCATGATCGTTGATAATTTGTAAGCCCCTTAAGCTAAGAGGTTGGATCTCTAAGGACTTCCAGGAAAAAAGAAAAAAAAGAAAAAATGAAACAAAAAATTGTTTTCTTAGGCTAGAAACTTCAGCAGCAATGTAACCATCCCTGTGAGTCTGTTTTGGCAGTGCCTATCGATAGCACATTAATGACTGATTAGCAAATACTGAGAATGTGTGGATCTGGCATGACGAGATCTGTGTCGGGGCTCTTCGATTAGGTGTCCCCGAGTGCAGATTTCCCAAGACTGCCCTCTGCTATGCCCAGAGCAGACGTCAACCGGGAAAGCGTCTCCGGCCTTGAACCTGCCGGTGATCCAATCTAGAGCAAAAGCTCCGCCTACAGGCCACGGACGCTAATGCAGTCTGGCAAACACAGGGTCTTCATTCATCCTGACAAGAAGCCTATACAGTAGAAAATCTCATCTCCAAATGCTGCCACAAAATCACACGTTTATGGGGGTGTGAGGAGGTGGATAAAGTGAAGCATTTGTCAATTCCATCTCACCAAAACACTACCTCCCTGATTCCACCACAGTGAAGCACTTCATTTCAGAACAAACAACAGTTCATTGCCACCCTCTTCCCCAGATGCAGTCTGACCGTGCACCAGGGCCTAAAGTCCCTCCACAGGCCTCAACTCTCGGTGAATGTGCATGCCACTGTATATTCTTTTCTTTTATTTGGAGATTGAACAATGTAAATGATTTCACTGACAATGAAGTACTTATTAAGGAATCTGGAGATAGAATTAGATCCTCCTACTTTCCCTTCATTTAATGACAATGAAATAATCTATTGTTATATTAAATGCATTAAAGATGAACATAATAACCCTGCTATTTTTATCACTTCACCGCCACCTTGACTGGATTTACACTTAATTACAGACAATGCAGAACAGTGATTTCTAAGTTTCCTTTTTGACACTGTCTCCTTGTGGCATTTTAAATCCAGATTGCCCTGGACAAAAAGCTATCCCTGAGTCTGCGGGAGGTAAGGCTGCCTCAAAAGCCCTCTGAGGTTGCTCCCTGCTAAAGTCTGAACTCCTATGAAGAAAGGCCTCCTCAGTATTCGGGAATGGGGACAGTAGTGGGTTTAATAGCATTGTCACTGGAACTCAGGCTTTTAGATCCTTTGCAGTCAAAATACAGAGGTGTGTTCAGCCACGAGAGCTAAGGTTATAACCCCTGCTGGATCCTTCATATAAGAGTTCCAAGTCCTACTTGCATGGTTGACAGGGAACAGCATAAGGCAGGGTAAGGCTGTGGAATCGCATCAGGGAGAGCCTTTTTCCATGAGAGCCACACCAGAACTAATAGCTGTTCACTTGTCCACTGAATATTTCTGAAGCAGACACAGTACCAAGAGCAGAGGGAAGCATGTTTGCTGACTCCACAGAGCTCACACTCGGGTGGCAATCTGACACAATGTGTTAGGCCAAAGATCATGTCGTAGCTTATTGGCTCTTTCATTTAATAATGACTCTAATGCCATTTGCTATCCCATTCATTCATTTTCATTCTTCATTCATTCTTCACTCAAATATTTAAAAGAGCCCCTATTGTGTGGGAGGCATTAGGCTAGGATTTTTATACATTCTGTGACCAATGCAAAGGCCCTCAAAAAACTCACAAGATAAAACAGAAAAGAAGACTACACTAAACTGAAAAATATACAAAATAGTATAAAGAAAGATAGATAAAATGTTAGGTGAGATCAGGGAGTGGGAGGATTTCTTGAAACACCAAGAAAAATGGAAGACATAGAATTTGAACTGAGACTGGATGGAAGAGTAAGATTCCCACATGTAGACCTTCTTCAACACAAAATAAACAAAGCACGACATTTTCCAAAACCCTGTAACATTCACTGACTCACTAGAGCTCCATAACAGCCCTGTAGGATAGAGAAGATAGTAATATTGTTATTATCTTTTTTTCCCAAATAAAGAAACTGAGCCTTGAATAATTTAAATGACACACCTAAAGTCACAGGGCCAGCATACTGCTGGACAAGTTTCATTAAAAACTCAGGCAGGCAGTATCTTCAGTCTGTCATTCCAGGTTGGGTAGGCAGAATTCTAAAACGGTCCCCAAGATATCCTATTGACACTCCCAGAATAACCCCCAGAACTGTGAACTTGATGTGTTTTACTCCATGATTAGGTTATGCTAGGTGGCACCATTGACTTTTAAAAGGGAAATTATCCTGGTGGACCTGTCCTAATCGCATGAGACTTAAAGGACAGGGAGGTTTCTCCAACTGGTCACAAAAGGAGAAGTCAGGGTGTTAATGTGAGGGAAGATTTTTCATCTCATTGCTGAGATGGAGAGAGACAAGTGACAAGGACCTCAGAGCAGCCTCAGGTGCTAAGAATGGTCACAGCCAACAGCTAGCAAGACAATGGAAACCTTAGTCTTACAACCAGGAAGAAAGGAATTCTGCCAACAGCTTGAGGAAGCTTTGGAACCAGGTCATTGTCTCCAGATAAGGATTTTGATTTCACCCTTGAGAAAGCCTGAACAGAGGACCCAGTTAAAACATTTAGTGTCCTTGACCTATAGAAACTATGAGATAATAAATGTGTGTTGTTTTAGACCACCAAGTTTGCAGTAATTTATTACACAGTAGTAGGAAACTAATACAGAGGACACCCAAAAGTTTGCTACAATCTACCTCACTGACTTTAGTGTTTTGTACTCACCAAGACAAATCTGTTACTTCAAACAAGGTAATCTTCCCCCATGTGCTGAGTACATTTGTTTCTTGCCACCTCCTCTGCTTTGCTCATGCAGCTCAACACAATTTGTATGATCCCATGCTCTTTTTTTCATGTATATAAATTATCCTTATAGATTCCCAAGGCATATTGAACAATAGTATTCATGTCTGATTGATTGGCTATGATGGTATTGCAGGTTGTATTTTCTAAAAATAGCCACAAGGTCTCACATGTTCATTCATAATTTGTTATTCTCTTATCAAAACATGGAGTCTGTATCCTCTCTCTTTGAACTAGGGAAGGTCTTTGTGACTACCTAGACTAATACAGTACAACAGAACAGACACTATATGACTTCTTAGGCCATAAAAATATTTACATCTTCTGCCAGACACTCCCTCTCTTGAAATGCTCATTCATTGAACCCTGTCACATTGCCGTGAAGAAGTCCAGGCCACATGGAAAAGCCCACAACGAGAGATTCTGAGGCCCTGACACTCAGCCCTAACGAAGATCCCAGCTAATGACATGCTGTTAAATGTTGAACCACCAACTCCCATATGTGTGTATTGGGGGAGAAAACTCTGATTTGTAGCATTTGTCAATTACCATGGTGTAAATACCCTCATTATGATTGAGTTCAAACTACAAACATGATGCCACTAAAAACAGATTTGAGAAATAGATGCACACAAACGACTTTGTGAATCACTACAAGCCAGTTCCAGCACACCACTGCTCATGGCCTGCAGCCTACACTAGCTTGCCAGCCACAGGAGGGAATCATGTCCAACGTGAATACTCTAGCCCTTCAGAGGAGTTGCCCCAACTGACTCCACATGGTGCAGAGGTATGCTTTCTTCTCTAAGCCCTGCCCAGATTTCAAGATCATGGGAAAAATAAATTATTATTGTTGTCATAAACTACCAGCTGCTGGAATGGTTTGTTATAAAGCCTGAAATAATAAATTTTTTAAAAGGAAAAAGGTGTAAAAGGTGAAGGAGAGGAAGTCTCCAAGATAAGCCTGGGGTTCCCTGGGAGATTGGAAAAGAAGTTATATATTTGAAGCTAAGAAATCTGCGGATAAAATGTAGACATTTGAAAACCACAGTTATAGACTAAGGAGAGGTAAATATATGACAGAGCAGCTGATATTTGCTAGACAGGTGAGTATTTGATTAAAGTCATTCACATTAAGATGTTACTAGAACTCAGTTTAACCTCTAAGGGGACGTTTGAATTTTTTTTTTTTTTTTGAGTTGGAGTCTCATTGTTGCCCAGACTGGAGTGCAGTGGACGCTCCCGGCCACCACAGCCTCGACTTGCTGGACTCCGGCGATCCTTCTGCCTCAGCCTTCCAAGTAGCCAGAACTACAGGCGCACGCTATGACACCCGGCTGATTTTTGATTTAGTGTAGAGATGAGGTCTCGCCAAATTGCCCAGGTGGGTCTCGAACCTACGGGCTCAGGCAATCCACTCACCTCAGCCTCCCAAGGCGCTGGATTACAGGCTGAGCCACCGAGCCAGGCTGGATGTTTGAATTTTAAAGGAAGAGGTTAATAGAATAAATTAGTAGTTCTCAAGCAAAGCTAACCTTAATTTTTTTTTTTTGCTAAAATCAAATAATGTAGTTGCTTATACATGAATTCACAATGAAAAGACATTTCAATGAATATAAATTTTCTAGTTTAAATTTTTCCATAGGAAAATCAAAAGTTTTTTATATTTCTCATTTCTGCCATAGTTTTGCTGCTGTTGAGTCTTAGCAAATGAGAAGACAATTTTTTTTTCTTTTTTTTCTTTTAAAGATGTTGGGTACAATTCAGGATTAGGTCTGCAGTGGTCATCATACAGGTAAAGTTTGGGCCTCCCTTTGGTCCCCACTGCGCCTGGTCTGAGGTCAGGTATCCTTATTGATGTTACTTGTCCCCCTGCCTCACTTCCCCTGGCAGTTTTTGGTTACTGCCAAATTCTTTCTTATAGTATTATGTTAAATGTTTAGGATCCACTTATGAGTGAGACCATGTGGTACTCAATTCTTTTTTTCTGTGATATATCACTAAGTATCAGAGACTCTAAATCCATTCAAGTTGCTGTGAAGTCCATAATTTTGTCCTTTTTATGGCTGCATAATATTCCATCATGTATACCTACCACATTATTTTTAATACAGTCCAGTTTCAAAGGGCAACACGGTTGGTTCCATGCTTTTGCTATTGTGAATCATGCTGCAATAAACATTTGCTCGCAGGTATCTTTTTTGTAGAGTGATTTAAGTTCCTCTAGGTATATTCCCAGAAGGGTGATTGCTGGGTCAGATGGAAGGCCAATTTCAAGTTCTTTTGAGAATCACCACACTGTTTTCCATAGAGTTTTAACTAGTTTGCATTCCCACCAACAGTGTAGAAGCATTCCCTTTTCTCCATATCCTCACCAGCATCTGTTGTTTTTTGTTTTATTAATGGTGGCCATTCTTACTGGAGTTAGGTGGTATCTCAATGTGCATTTCTCTGATGATTAGTGAGGCTGAGCATTTTTTCATGTGTCTGTTGGTTGCTTGTATGTCTTCTTCTGAGAAGCGTCTATTCAAGTCTTTTGCCCACTTTTTAATGGGGCTGTTTGTTTTTTTCCTTTCAGCACATTTGAGTTTCTTGTAGATCCTGGATATTAGGCCTTTGTCAGATACGCAACTGGCAAATATTTTTTCCCATTCTGTGGGCTATCTAACCACTCTCCTGATGGTTTATTTTGCTTTGCAGAAGCTTTTCAGTTTGATGAGGTCTCACTTGTCTATCTTACCTCTTATGGCATGGGCTTTTGGGATTTTCATCAAGAATTGGTTGCCACATGTTCTCACTCATATAGTAGACCTTGATCATCCAACGTACTACCACAAGAAAATGACTGACAGTGATGGGAAACTATGGGGGGGGGGCGATGGGATTAATGGTGATAAATATCTTTCTGGGGATGGGGAGACACCTCTTATCATCAAGGGTGCCTGAACGAAGCAATTTTTTATGCCTAACCCCTAACTGTACCCCATAATACCATAATAAAAAAAATTAAAAAAAAAAAAGAAAGAAAATGTAGCTTTTCTTCTCTACACACCTCATGCAAGCCTCTGTAGTCGCAGTCAAGGGAGGGAGAGCCCACCCCCTCCCCCTCAGCTCCTCCCTAACTGCTGCGTGCAGAGAGCAGTCCTAAACAGAGGCAGAGGCACCAGCAGCCCTCCATCTGGAGCCTGTGGAACCCCGGTTCCCAGAACCCCTGCGCTATGGCCACCACCACCCTCATGAAGAGGTTCAATGGGAAATACCCTGTGGCGGTGGTCTGTGACATATGGGAACTTCCCATCCTTCCCTTTCCAGCACCCAACAAGGAGGAAAAAATCATCTCATGGATGTTTTTCTGGCACCGGCCACCACAGCAGTCCTAGATCAGGGTTGCAGATGCAAGTTGTCCTCAGGGGCCACCATTGTTGCCAAAGCCCTCCCATGGACCTGTGTGGGATTTAAGACGTGGGATGCTTCTGCATAACACAAGGATGGTGATGGCCTGGCCTATGACAAACTGAGGGAGAAATAATAACTCCATCGTTCTTCCTTTCTACCCTTAGGCAAAAGGGGCAACACCACACAGAAGGGAGGCGGTCACTCCACACCCCCAATAACACGTAAGCCAGAGTAGAGCTGTGAGACCCGACCTGACCTTCTGACAATCCTGCTGAGAAGACATGTGGTCTGGGAGGAAACTGTTGGTGATCCCCTGTGCTAGAGTGAGTGGAAAGCCTCTGAAATATAGGAAAGGTCTCACTGTGTTTCCACCAGACTGCACCAGTGAAGCAGTTCCAGATGGTTTTCCCGTAGTTCACTGCCCTTTCTGCCATTGCTGCCCCATCATAAGCAGACCCGAGGGGAGCTCAGGCAAAAAAAAAAAAAAAAAAAAAAAAAGACAACACAAACTGCACCCCAATAGTAGTAAACTTACTCAATTTAAATAAGACAAAAATAACTGGGCTTGGTGGCTCAGCCTGTAATCCCGTGCCTTGGGAGGCTGAGGTGAGTGGATTGCCTGAGCCCGCGGGTTCGAGACCCACCTGGGCAATTTGGTGAGATCTCATCTCTACAGTAAATCAACAACAACAACAAAAAATTAGCTGGGCATGGTAGTGCGCGCTTGTAGTTCCAGCTACTTGGAAGGCTGAAGGGAAGGATCGCCGGAGCCCAGCAGGTCGAGGCTGCGGTGGCTGGGAGTGGTCACTGCTCTCCAGTCTGAATGAGAGATTGAGACTCCAACACAATAAATAAATAAATAAAACAAAAATAAAATACAAAGAAAAGAGTCTGCCCTCATAGATGAAGGAGAACCAGAAAACAAAACAAACAAAAACACCAGCAATCTCAAAGTCTTAAAGAGTCAACACTACAAAACGACTTCCCAGATCTTAAGCAAAGGATCCCATCCAGAATGACTGGACCATGATGACAGACACTATGAGTGGCAAAGATATTCAACAAGATCCACAAGAAAGTGAGCACACAAATCATCCAGGCCATGAGAACAGTACGAGAAGTAAAAGTTGAGCTGGTCATTATAAGGAAGAATCAAACTAAACCTTTGGAAAGGAAAATTATGTCTTGAGATTTCAAAACACAATAGCAAGACTCAATAGCAGAATCAGCCAGAGAGAAGAAATGATCTCAGAGCTTGAGGATGAAACTATTGAAGCAACCCAGTCTGACAAAATCAAGGAGAAAAGGTTTAGAAAGAATGAGCAAAGCCTATGAAAGCTTTAGAATTATATAAAGAGACCAAATCTACAGTTGATCTGCATCCTTGAGAAAGAAGGGAAAACTGGGAATACCCTGGAAAAATCCTTCTAAGATGTTATCCACAAACATTTTCTCTACCTTTCTAATGAGGCAGCCATATAGACACAAGAGATTTAGAGAACTTCTGTGAGGTATTACATGAGAAGACCAAGCACAAGTACATATCAGTCCATCTTACCAAGGAGATTGTGAAAGAAAAAATTCCTAAAGGCAGCTGGAGAGAAGAGAAAAAACTATCTACCAAAAGATCCATCAGAATTGCAGCAGATTTCTCAGCAGAAACCCTACAAGTGAGAGGGGACTAAGGTCCCATCTTTGACATTCTTAAAAAAAAGCAATTCCAGTCATGAATTTCCTACCCTGCCAAGTAAAACTTCACTAATGAAGGAGAATTCAAATCTTTCCAAGATATCCAATCCAAAAGAAAATATGCTGCCTCCAGAACAGCCCTTCAGGAGAATGTTTAAGATAGTTCCAAGTACAGAAACAAAAGAATGGTTGCATCCATCTCAAAGGCATAGGCAAGCACAAAGCTTAAAGACCATACAAAACCTAAAAGGCAAAGCAGCCTTTTAATAGCAATTTGAAAAAACAAACCCCCACGTATGAATAATTGCCTTAAACATGAACAGACTAAATATGCCATTCAAATGGCACAGAATGGCAAATTGAACAAAGAAGCACCATCCATCCTTTTGCTCTCTTCAGGAAACCATCTTACTGTAAATGACACCCACAAGCTCAAGGTAAAGGGCTGGAGAAAGATCTTCCAGGAAAATGGAAACAAAAATGACAGAAGTAGCTATTCTTAGATCAGACAAAACAGACTTTAAGCCAGTAAATGTTAAAAAGGACACTGCATGATAAAAGTGGCAAACCATCAGCAAGAAATATTATCTTGGATATATACACATCCAACATAGGAGCACCCAGATTTACAAAATAATTACTACTTAAAATAATAGAGACCTTAGACAGTCATACAATTATACTCTGCTAGTATGCTTAGACAGATCATTGAGGCAAAAAACTAACAAAGATATGTAGGCCTTAACTTGACACATGACCAATGGTACCTAACAGACATCTACAGAGCACTTCACCCAACAGCCACAGAACATATCCTTATTAGCATATGGAAAATACTCCAAGATCAACCACACACTTGGACATAAATCAACTGTGAACAAATGCCAAAAAGTTGATACCATACCAAGCATCTTCTCAGACCACAATGAAATAAAAACAAATGCTGTCACCAACAAGTAACCTCCAAAACATACAAAAACATGGAAATTAAACAATATGCTTCTAAATGACTTTTGAATAAAAGTCATTAATCAAAGCAGAAATAAAAAGATTTCCAGAAATAAACAAAAACACAACACATCAAAACTTCAGGAATATCATGAGAGTGGTACTGAGAGGATAGTTTATAACATTGCATGTACATATCAAGAAAATAGAGGGATCTTAAGTAAACAGTCTAATGTCACACCTAAGATAGCTGGAAAAATAGACAAGAGCAATCCAATTCCAGATTTTGTAGAAAAATGAAATCATTAAAACAAAGTTACAGCTAAGTGAAATAAAGGCAAAAAATTCATACAAAGGATCAATGAGACAAAAAGCTCATTCTAGAAAAGATAAATAAGATTGACAGGCCCATGGCAAGATTGAAAAAAAGACAAAAAAAATTCAAATCAACAGAATTTGAAATAATAAAGGTAATGTTACAACTGACTCTGAAAAAAAGTAATCAGAGATTCCAATAAATATTTTCATTAGAATAAACTAGAAAATCCAGAGGAAATGGTGATAAATTTCTGGCATCTCGTAACTTCCCAAGATTACAGGAAAAAAATCAAAACTCTAGATAGACTAATAACTATCCAAGAAATTGACTCAGGAATAAGATCACGCCCCATTAAAAAAAAAAAAAAAAAAAAAGCCCTGGGCCAGATGGTTTCTTAGCTGAATTTTACACAAAGTACGTGGAAGAAGTGATATTAATTCTAGTGAAAGTATTCCAAGCAACTGAGAAGAAAGTAATTCTCTGTAACTCATTATATGAAGTCAATATAATCCTGATACCCCCAAATTGCAAACACCCAACAAAGAAAGAAAACTACAGGCCTGCTTCCCTGGTGAACATACAGCAAAATTCTCAATAAGATTCCAGTAGATCACATTCAACAGCACATTTCAAGAATCATCCATCATGACCAGATGGGTTCATTCCTGGGATGCAAGAATGATTCAACACATGCAAATCAATGAATGTAATCCATCCATAAACAAGTACAAAACCAAGAACCACATGATTATCTGGCTGGACAGAGAAAAAGTATTATATAAAATCCAACATCCCTTTTTAATAAA
The DNA here is from genome assembly GCA_963574415.1 of Tarsius wallacei. Taxonomy (NCBI): domain Eukaryota; kingdom Metazoa; phylum Chordata; class Mammalia; order Primates; family Tarsiidae; genus Tarsius; species Tarsius wallacei. The sequence goes on from CAUYQG010093695.1 coordinate 14,661, forward strand.
AACCCTCAAACACTTAGGCACTAAAGGAACATTTCATAAAACAATAAAAGCCCTCTGTAACAAACCCACAGTTAACATCATACATAACAGGCAGAAGCTGGCAGCATTCACCCTAAAGATTTGGAAAAAAAGCACGGATGCCCACTCTCACTCCTTCTATTTCAAACAGTAATGGAAGTTCTAGCCAGATAAATTGGTCTGAAGAAAGAAATTAGGGATATTCAATAGGAAAAGAGGAAGTTAAATTATCTTTACTTGCAGATGATATGGTTCTATCTGGAGCATCTGTCAAAAACCTCCTTGCACTGATAATGGACTTTAATAAAGTCTCAGGACACAAAATTAATGTGCAAAACCCAGTTGCATTTCTATACACCAAAGACAAACAGGCTGATAATCAAATAAAAAACACACCCTTTAACAATATCCACAAAAAAATAAAATACCTCCACATCCATCTAGCCCAATAGTTAAAAGACCTTTACAGTAAGAACTACACGCTTGAAGAAATCAAGGAGGGCACAAACAAATGGAAAAAAATATTTCGAACTCGTCATTGGAAGAATCAGTATCATCAACAGGTCTATTCTACTCAGGCGATCTAAGATTCAATGCAATGCCTTCCAAATAACCAACATTATTTTTCATAGACTTAAGAGAGATGATACAGAAATTAATATAAGAGAAGAAAGGAGTCAGAATAGATAAGCAATCTTTAGCAAAAAGAACAAAGCTAGAGACATCACATTTCCAGAACTCAAACTTTACTACAAGGCTATAGTAACCAAGACAGCACAGTACCAGTACAAAATTAGAAACACAGACCAAATGAGCAGACAGAAGACAAGGAAATGAAACCATAGACCTTCAACCAACTCATTTTCAACAAAGTCAGTAAAACAAACAATGGAGAAAGGAAATCATATTTAGAAAATGATGTTGAGAAAACTGGCTAATCGTATGCAGAAGAAGGAAACTCAACCCCTACCTGTCAGCATATACAAAAATAACTCAAAATGGATTAAATGTGAAGCCTCAAACTGTAAGAATCTCAGAAGAAAACTTAGGGAACTCTCTGCTGGACATGGAGTAGGCAATTAATTCATGAACAAGTCCTCAAAACCAAATGCTGCAAGATCTAAAAGTGACAGGTGAGAACTTATCAAGCTAAAAAGCTTTTTCATAGGAAGAGAAACCATCAAGAGATTCAAGAGACAACCCATAGAATGGGAAAAAGTGCAAGCTATTCAACTGACAAAGGCCTAACCTCTGGAGACTATAAGAAACTCAAATGAACTAACAGGGATAAAGCAAATAACCTCATTAAAAAGTGGGCCAAGAACACAAGTAGTTACTTCTCAAAGGAAGACATACAAACAGTCAACAAACATATAAAGAAGGCTAAGCTTCATTAATCATCAGAGAAATGCAAATCGAAACTACAATGAGATACCATCACACACTGGTCAGGATGACTATCATTAGAAAGTCAAAAAACAAGTAGTATTGGCAGGGCTGTGAAGAAAAAGGAGCACTTCTACACTGTTGATGAAAATGTAAGCTAGTCCAACCTTTGTGGAAGCAGTATGACTTTTTCCTCAAAGACCTAAAAATTGAAATACAATATGACCCAGTAATCCCACTTCTGGGAATATACCCAGAGGAATATAAATTGCTCTACCAAAAAGACATCAGCATGTATACTTGCTGCAGCGCTATTCACAACAGCAAAAACATGGAACCAACCCCGATGCCCAGTGAAAGTAGAATGAATAAAGAAAATGTGGCAAATATACACGATGGAATACTACACAGCCATAAAGAAGAACAAAAGTATGTCCTTTGCAGCACCATAGATGCAGCTGGAGTCTATAATTATAAGTGAACTGTCACAGAAACAAAAACTGAATACCACATGTCCTCAATGATAAGCAGTCCCTAAACATTGGGCACATGAGCACAAGGGTGAGAACAACAAATGCTTAACATTGCTAAAGGAGGAGGGGCAATAAAGGGCACACAGCCATCCACTGGGTACCACGTCCATTACCAGGAGAGAGGACTTGCTAGGGGCTTAAATCTCACCTGCACACAATTTGCTTATGTAGCAAATCCTCACATGTACTTCACAACTCTGAAAGAAAAGTATAAAATGAAAAAAGTAAATTTCAACAAATAAGAACTCATGGCCAAACTTATTTATTCTATTCTGCTTCCCATTTCTCCAGTTCTCATGTTATTGTGAAGAAAATCCTATATTTCATACCATTTTATCCATTAGTACTTCAATAATTATATATAACATGTTAAGTTTCTTTTATGGCTATTTTTTTAAAACAAAACCATCATATTGTACTAATTTTTCTCACTATCTCTGACTTAATATTACCAAATAACCAGTAGGTATGTTCACATTTCTAATTATCTTTTATCTTTAAAATTTTTAAATTAAAGCATAGCATATAGAAAAATAACACAAATCTTATGATGAAAACTTTGATATGTTCTCCCATAGTGAAAAATCAATGTAAAAAACTGATCAAGAAATAAAGAATTCTCCAGTATCCTGACTTCTAATATCCTAGATTTTTTTGGTATCTTTTTGAATTTGATGCAGTTAGATCATCAGTGCATACACTTTTGCAACATTTTGCATTATGTACCATTATATCAATAAGATTCACATTTACTGTGTGTAGTTATAGTTCATTCATTCTCCTTTCTGCATAGCATTACACTGCATACCACAATTTATTTGTCTGTTCTGCTCCATGTAGAACCATAGTGGAGCCTGAAGCTAAAGAAAATATTAGCAATATGAATGCCACTTTTATTTTTAAAATTGATATTTTGCTCATTATGGTTTTGTGCCTTGTTTTTGATTTTAAAATATCACATTTAAAAATATTACATTATATTCTTTTGGTAGACCCTTAAATTTTTCTCCTGCAACAAGTGCTTCGGTTACTTACTCGAGTCCCAGCTCTATGTACACACACACACACACACACACACACACACACACACACACACACAGGAAGGAGGTTTCTGTAGATAACTTTTTTAAACCTCTTAACAAGTATATTATGTGTACCACACAGTATTGTTAACTATAGGCACAATGTCATACAGCAAATCTCTACAACTTAATAATTTTACATAACAGAAACTTTCTACTGGTTGAATAGCAACTCCCCACTTCCACCTATTCCCAGACCCTGGCAACCACAATTTTACTCTCTGTTTCTTAGAGTGTAACTCTTTTAGATACTTCATATAAGTGGAATCTTGCAGTATTTATACTTCAGTAGCTGGTTTATTTTACTTAGTATAATGGCCTCAAGTTTCATCCAAGTATCATTTCAAAATGTAAATACAACCCCCACCACCATTTTTAAAAGAGACAGGATCTTACTATGTTGCCCAGGCTCACCTCAGATTCCTGGGCTCAAGTGACCATCCCACTTAAGCTTCCCTAGTATCTGGGACTGTAGGCACACACCATCATGCCAGGCTCAATTATCTTTTAAATGTCACAAAATCAGACTCAGAAGAATATTTTGTACTGATGGCTTCTTTGAGTGGAATCCAAGGAGGGTCCACACATTGCTACTGTTTGATATTGCTCTTAAGTATCTTTAGAGATACACCTTTACTTTCATCATGTTTTCTCCCTTCTTTCAGTTTATTTGTTGGAAAAAAACAAAAAAACAGATTACATGTCCTCTATAATTTTTCATGGACTGGATTTTGCTGTTTGCATCTCATGGTGCTTTTCAAAACATTTCTCAGTCCTCTGTTAGATTTAGAAGCCTAATAAGCACACACAAGTGTTTGGCAAAATGACTTTCTAGGTGATAGGTATGTTCTTACACCCACAAGCACACAATTTCTGGATGTCTCTCTCTCTCTCTCTTTTTTTTTTTTTTTAGCAGACTTTGATGTCCAACTCCTGGATCTATTAATTTATCCACAATTGTGAAACATGCTAAAGCTTATGTTCATTTTTTCACTTATTAGATAGAATACACTGACAGTGACAGTCTGTGTAGAAGAAAGATAAAATAATGCTTAATTTTTTCTTTTAAATCATCTATTTTTTAAATATCATGTTGCTTTATTAACATTCCCCAACAATGGACAATTATTTATTAATCATTATAACTCATGGATTTAAACATACTTGTTCTATTTCAACCTGTCACAATTATTTTCCTCAATGGTGTTTAATTTATTTCTTCTTTGCTAGTGTGAACTGGATTGACTCATGAAAACTTTTGAAAATAGCCAACTGGTATTAAATAGCTTCCTTGCTCTCTTTCATGACAAAATGTTTGAGAACCATATGGTAAGCCTCCTGCTTCAGACCTGGAATTACATACTTTTAATTTTTGTAAACAGGATTATGTTCATTTTGGATTTGTCTGATGTTTGTCATGATTAGATTCAGGCTTTTCATTCCAGGAAGAAAACAATGACCTTAAAAATGTTGTATTCTTCAAAGGGTATCATGCCAGAGAGGAGTTGCTGGCCGCCACTATTTTCTCTGTCCTGAGATGGGCAGAGACCTGTGTTGTCCTACCCAGCTCTGTCCAGCCTCCAACCTGAAACATAGAGACTATCTCCACACCCCTCTGGTATCAGCCATCGGACTTGGAGAGACAGATGTCCCCCCCACAGACTGAAACAGGCATAGATATGTCAGATCTAAGTGGGAGACTTGATAGCAGCAGCAGCAGCAGATGAGTTGGGTGAGTCTGGATCTGATTCATCCTCCTCTCACAGCAGTCCATGGGGCATCTGACCCATGCTGAAAACAACCTTATCAGCCTGTGCTGAGAATGGAGGGGACAGGTTGAGGACTAGAGCCACTCTATGTGGTGGCAGCAAAAAGCAGAGGCAGGCAAAAGTAGCAGCAGACAAAAGTGGTGGCAGTGCTTGGGAAAGGAATCTGAAGTTCCAGAAATGGCCATAATGAGCTCTTTTAAAAATCTTTTTAAACTCTTTCTTTCTGTTTTTATTTATATTTTTGTATTTGCTTTGTTTTTGTTATTTATTGTTTTTTAGATTTTCTGTTTGGGTATGGGTTTTTTTGAGGGTGAGTACATCAACAGGGGTTTTTTGTTTGTTTGCTTGTTTATATGCTTGTTTGTAGGTTTTTTTTTCTGTCTTCGTTTGTCTCTTTGCTTATTTGTTAGCTAGTGTGCCTGTCTATTTTCCCTCTTCTTCTTTTCTCTCTTCACCTTCCTTTCATCTCCCTCCTTCCTTTTTCCATTGTTTTCCTTTTTCTTATCTCATTTTTCTTTCAGAGGGCAAACCTACATCCCCCACTGCATGGACAGATTATAAGGGGGTGGGAAGTGGGTTCCAAGGGGCCCCACTGGAGGGGGGTATACTATGGATACTATGGACTTACAGATAGCTCCTGAACCACAGCTTCCCCCTTAATCAAATTGCAAAAAGCACAGTCCCTCCCAAGCCCAGTTTGGCTTCAAAATTGAACAAATCTAGAGAATCTACATAAGTAAGAATAGAAAATCAAGCAAACAGAAGTAAAGGCTATCCCCCATCACTGAACAACAGAATTGAAGAAGGGAGAAAAAAGGAGGAGGCAAAACTTCATAAATGAAGAAGAACCAATGGAAGAATACAGGTCTCATATAGACCCCTGTGAAGACAGTTACTGAGAATACAGACTTTGGAACTCACACATTGAAGAGCCCCCAGAACAACTGCTCTCAAACAACAAACACAGATAGCAAGATATTCATAGAGAGAATAAATAGAAATGAGTATAGACAAGAGGAAAAAATGAAGGTGTTGATAACTGAGATAGCAGCAATAAAAATACAGTGAACAAAATAAATAATAAAATGATTAGCATGGAAAGCAGAATTAACCAAGCAGCAGAAAGAATCCCAGAGCTTGAGGTCCAAAATATGGAACTAATGCAACCTGCTATATACATCGAAAAGAAGCTTAAAAAGATTGACCAAAGCTTCCAAGAGATGAGTGATTACACCAAGAGGCTGAACCTAAGATTAATTGGAATCCTTGAGGCAGGTAGACAGAGACCACCCTGGAACAAACATTCCATGAAATTATCCAAGAAAACGTCCCACATCTCATCAGAGACATGACCATTCAAACACGAGAGATTCAGACAGCCCCTGCAAGACATCAAGCAAGAAGACTAACTCCTAGACACATAGTAATTTGCTTACACAAAGTAGGTATAAAAGAAAAAAATCCTAAATGCAGCAAGAGAGAAAGTTCAGACTACCTACTGGGGAAGACCAATTAGAATAGCAGCAGACTTATCTACAGAAACACTATAAGCTAGAAGAGACTCAAATCAAAGATAAACAATTTTAACCAAGAATTTCTAACTCAGTTAAACTCATCATCAATGGAGAATTAAAATCCTTTACAGGACATTCAATCCCTAAGTGTTTACATTGCTACTAGACCAATTCTACAAGAAACACTTAAGAAAGTATTAAACACAGAAGAAAGAAAAGAAAGAACAACGATGCCCTTCCCAAGAATGCAGGAAAAAGATTGAAAACGCCCAAAGATCAACAGAAAGCCCAAAATCAAACAAACAAACAACAACAACAACAGCAACAAACTCTGTAAGAACCTCACGACAGGGATAAACTCTCACATCTTAATAATTAGCCTGAATGTGAATGGACTAAATGCACAACTGAAAAGACATACAATGGAAATCTGGATAAAAAAAATCATGACACAACAATATGCTGTCTCTAGGAGACTCATATCACCAAAAAAGGACACTCACAGACTCAAAGTAAGAGGATGGAAAACAAATTTTTAGGAGAACAGAACACAAAAGAAACCAGGGCTGACAATCTTAATATCAGACAAAATACCCTTTAAGCAATCAAAAAATTATAAAAGATAAAGAAAATCACTGCATAATGATAAAAAGTTCAAAATATCAGCAAGAAATATCCATTCTAAACACATATGAACCCAACATAGGAGCACCAACTTTCATAAAGCAGCTTTTAGGTAAACTAAAAAAAGATATTGACTTTAACACTATCATACCCCACTAACAACCCTAGACAAATCATCGAGACAAAATTGCAACAAAGAGACCTGGAACCTCAACTTCACACTTGACCAAATGGACTTAAGAGATACCTACAGAACACTCCATCCAACAACCATGGAATATACATTCTACTCATCACCTCATGGAACATATTCTAAGATACACCACATCCTCAGCAATAAATCAAGCATAAACAAATTTCATAAGATTGAAATACTGCCACACATCTTCTCATAGCACAAGAGAATAATAATAAATATCCATGCCAGCAAAATTCTCCTAAAAATCACAAAGACATGGACACTGAACAGCATGACGTTGAACAACTAGTGGGTCGACATGGATATCAAAACAGAAATCAAAAGATTCCTGGAAACAAATGAACACGAAGAAACATCTTACCAAATTATCTGAGAAGCCATGAAATCAGTACTAAGAGGGGAATTCATATTTCTATGAACACAGAAAATGGAAAAATCACAAGTCAACAGCCTAACAAATCACCTAGGGAAGCAGGAAAAGAAAGATCACCAAAACTCTAACATCAGCAGAAAAATCCATATCACCAAAATAAAAGCCCAAATATGGGACATAGAAGACAAAAATATAATGGAAAAAAATCAGTGAAGCAAAAAACTGACTCTTTGAAAAGATAAACGATATTGATGGACCCCTAGCCAGATGGACCAAAAAAAGAGAGAAAAAGCCCAAATAAACACAATTAGAAATGCAAAAGTTCAAGTCACAACTGACATTGAAGAAATAAAAAAGACTATCAGAGATTACCATGTACACCTGTATGGCAACAAACTTGAAAACCTAAACGAAATGGAGAACTTTCTGACATCACACTACTTCCCCAAGTTGAAACAAGAAGAAATTGAAACCTTAAATAGACCAATAACAACCTAAGAAATTGATTTTGTCATAAGAAAAAAGCCCCGGGCCATATGACTTTCCAGCTGAATTCTACAAAACATACAAGGAGGAAATGATACCAATCCCACTGAAAGTATTCCAGGCAATCTAGAAAGATAGAACTCTCCCCAAATCAGGTTATGAAGCTAGTATCACATTGATACCCAAACTGGGTAAAGATCCAACAAAGAAAGAGAACTACAGGCCAATATCCTTGATGAATATAGATGCTAAAATTCTCAGTAAGATTCTAGCAAGCAGGATCCAACAACACATCTCAAAAATCATCCACCAGGACCAACTAAGCTTCATCCCTGGGATGCAGGACTGATTCAACATCTGAAAGACAATAAACATAATTAAATACATCAACAGATGTAAAAACAGGAACCACATGATTATTTCATTAGACATGGAAAACTTTTGATAAAATCCAACATCCCTTCTAGACAAAAACCCTCAAACACGTAGGCATAGATGGAACACACCTCAAAATAGTAAGAGCCTTCTATGAGAAACCCACAGACAGCATACTACTAAACAGACAGAAATTGGAACTATTTTCCCTGAAAATCTGAATAAGACAAGGTTGTGCACTCTCACCCCTCCTATTTAACATAGTGTTGGAAGTCCTAGCTAGAGCAATCAGACAAGAGAAGGAAATCAGGGGCATCAAAATAGGAAAAGAGGAAGTTACATTTTCTCTCTTTGCAGATGACATGATCCTATACCTTGAAAACCCAAGAGAATCTGTCGAAAACCTCCTTGTAGTGATAAAAGACCTTGGCAAAGTCTCAGGGTATCAAATAAATGTGCAAAAGACAGTCTCATTCCTATACACCAATAATAAACAATCAGAAACCCAAATAAAAAGCACAACCCCATTCACAATAGCCACAAAAATATGAGATACCTTGGCATCTTCCTAACCAGAGATGTGGAAGATTGTTACAGCAAAAACTACAAACCCTGGTCAAAGAAATGAAAGATGACACAAACAAATGGAAAAATATTCCATGCTCGTGGACTGAAAGAATTAACAATGTTAAGATGCCCATCCTTCCCAAGCAATCTACAGATTTAAAGCAATATCCATTAAATTGCCAGCATCATTCCTCTCAGACTGGAAACCACAATACAGAAATTCATATGGAGACATAAACAACCACAATAGCCAAAACAATTCTCAATAAAAGAAACAAAGCAGGAGGTATCACATTTCCAGACTTTATACTTTACCATAAGGCTATAATAGTCAAAACAGCCTGATATCAGTACAAGAACAAGCATATAGACCAATGAAACAGGATAGAGATTCCAGAAGGAAAACCTCAATTTCTCAACCAACTTATCTTTGACAAAGCCTCAATCAACAACCACTGTGGAGAGGAGAACCTATTCAGTAAATGGTGCTGGGAAAACAGGCTAATCACATGAAGAAGATTCAAGCAAGACTTCTACCTATCACCATAAACAAAAATCAGCTCTAAACAGATCAAAGACCTAAACATAAAACCTCAAACTATAAAAACCTTAGAAAATGCAAGAGACACCCTTATGGAAGTTGGAACTGGCAACCAATTCCTGATCAAAACCCCAAGTGCCCATGCCATAAGAGATAAGATAGACAAGTGAAATCTCATCAAACTGACAAGCTTCTGCAAATCCAAATAAACCATCAAAAGAATGGGGAGACAGCCCACAGAATGGGAAAAAAATATATATGCCAACTGTATGTCTTATAAAGGCCTAACATCTAGGATCTACAAGGAACTGAAACATGCCAAAAAGAAAAAAAAAACAAACAACCCATTACAAAGTGGGCAAAAGATATGAATAGACATTTCTCAAAAGAAGACATCTGAGCAGCCAACAAATACATGGAAAAATACTCAGTCTCACTAGTCATCAAAAGAAATGCAAATCAAAACCACAGTGAGATACCACCTCACTTCATTCAGGATGGTTATTATCAGTCATTCAAAAAACAGCAGATGCTGGTGAAAATGCAGGGAAAAGGGAACGCTTCTGCACTGTTAATGGGATTGTAAACTAGTACAACCTCTGTGGAAAACAGTTTGACGATTCCTAAAAGATCTAAAAATTAACCTTTTATACAACCCCACAATCCCCCTTCTGGGAGAATAACCAGAGGAACTCAAATCACTCTATGAAAAAGATACCTGCACATGCATGTTTATTGCAGCATTATTCACAATAGCAAAAACATGAAACCCACTGTGCTGCCAATCAAAAGAGGACTGGATTTAAACAAAAAAATGTGGTACATATACACAACAGAATATTATGTAGCCTTAAAATGGACAAAATTATGAATTTCACAGCAACTTGGATGGACTTAGAGGCTATAATACTGAGTGATCTATCACAGAAACAAAGAACTGAGTACTACATGTTCTGACTCATTAGTGGGCCTTGAACAATTATCATAATATGATGAGAAAGGAATTGACAGTTGTGGGAAACTGCCAGGGTAAGGGGAGCGGGCGTACCTCATCAACAAGGGTAACTGCACATGACAATTTGTATACCTGACCCTGAATTGTAGCCCATATTTTTAAAATAAAAAAAGAAGTACTTCTCTTTTACTTATGCATTTATTCATCCAATAATTTATTTGCTTATTTATTTATGATTGCTTTATACTTATTGGTTCCTACTTTGTTGTTCTCGTTGTCCTAGTTTTGGCAGGTCTTACCATTTTATTGTGTCCTTGTAATAGGCCTCTATTTGTTGTATTATTTTTATTATTTTAGCCTTTCCTTACTTTCTGAAACAACACAGTTTTCAAGAACATATTGTACCTACCCTGCCCCAGCTTTTTAATTAAGATATTTTATGAAACCAGGATGACTTTGACATAACAAGCTGATAAAGACACTATTAGAAAGTAAAATTAGAGGCTAATCACTGCTATGAATATAAATGCAGAAATCTTTAACAAAATATTTGAAAATTGAATTCAGCAATACTTTTGCACAGTTAAGGCAACCACTGTAATATAATGTCAGACATTTTCCTCTCCAAATCAGAAGATAGTGTAGAGCTCTCCTTTGCATTCTTAAAAAATCAAAGGGGAAAGTTAAATTTAGGAAAACTATATACCTAAAGCTTAATTTGAAGACAATACTGGAGTTGTAAGTAACTGTAAGTAAAAATTGAACATAACCCCACCAAATCCCAGGACAGGCTCTCTTGGGCTGCTACACTGCTATCGCACATGAGGCTTTGTTACAAGCAAAGGTAGAATGAGAAAAATTGTGGGGAAGACATAACAAGGGGATTAGTCACAGGAGCCTAAAGACGATTTGCAATAAATACCAAAAATATTAAATCCATTCTAAATCTGAAAATACTGGATAAGTGATGTCAAAAAAGATTGCAACATAAACTATGGGAAAAAAGATTTTAAAATGTACATTATTTAAGGGAGAGGTAGTATTTAAAGGGATGATTGTGATTTAAAAGGGCAGATGTCACTTAACCAGACAGGAAGGACTTAAAGAACTTTCAAAAGGTATAGCTTTTGGGAGAGAAAAAGAAGCAAAGGGCACCCTTTTGGTAATAGAATGATGAAGTGAAATAGAAGAAAAATAAGGCAATGTTTAGTATCTTATAGAGCAAAAGAGAACCATAAAACTAGAGGACTCACAATCCTTTTCCCAAACTCAAAATGAAATTGAAGGGCAGAGGTGCATTTGGAGCATACTTTTTAAAATATTTATTTATTTATGACAGAGTTGTGGGCTACAAGCGAGGACTGACTACATAAGTGAAGTTTGGTCTTCTAGGTGGCACTCACTTCCCCTGGTAGTGGACCAGGCATCCGTTGTGTTGTCATGCTTCCCTCATCCTCACTCCCTGCCTCCCCTAGCAGTGTCTAGCGACTGTGCATTAATGTGTTAATGTGACTAGCATTCAGGGCCCACTTATGAGTGAGCTTTTGGTGTCATAAATAACTCTTTAATTAACCCAAAGTCACAGATATTTTTTCCTATGTTTGCTTTTTAAAAGTTTTATGATTGTATATTTTACATTTAGATTTCTGTTGCATTTTCAGTTAATTTTTATATAAGGTATAAGTTTTAGGTTGAGGTTTGATGATTTGTTTGCTTGTTTGTTTACATATGACTGTCATCAAATAGCCTCTCCTTGCATCCTGGCCAACTTTCATATCTTCTTTCAATGGGAAGGGCTGGGTGAAATCACTTCCTTTGTATTGCTTGGAACTTCCAGTATTCTCTTTAATGGAGAAACACTAAAGACATTACTACTATAACCAAGGACCTTATAAAGTTGCCCACTCTGTCAACTATGACTGTATTTGTAGTATTACCCAATGCAAATAGATAGGACAAATTAATTACAGGCATAAAAAAGGATAAAGAAAAAATAAACAACTCTTTATTTTGTGATGATAGGGGAGATACCATAAAACATAAACAACAGCAATAATCAATGCTAAAACTAATTCAAATAATAAAACAATTCAGTCAAGTAGCAAAAAACAATTCAGTCAAGTAGCAGAAAACCACACTCCTGAAGGGCACAAAAGTAGAGCTAATAAAAACAACACCCCAACATTTAAAAGATGGCAATTCTTCTTATGTAATGTATAAAGTAAATGCAATAGTAATAGAAATGCTAACAGACTATTCTATGAAGTGAATCAAATTGTCATACTAAAGTTCATATAGAAAATTAAACATGCAATTACGGCCAAGACATTTTGAGAAATAAATTTATGATAGGGAACTATCTTTGCTCTGTAATAAAACATACAGAATGCTACCTCTAAAATTAAAGCAGTGAGGTACAAGCTGAAAAATAGAGGAAATCGAAAAATTAACCTCAGCATATGTAGAAATTTAGTATATGATAAAAACAGCCTCTTAAACCACTGGAGTAAAGAGGAACTTTTTAACAATTGGTGCTGGAATAATTTTGTAGCGATACAGGTACAATTTGATCCCTATTTCACACCACACAGAAGAAAAAATTCCAAATAAATTAGGGAACTAAAAGTAAAAAAAAAAAAAAATTGCAAAAAGTGGAATGAATTTGGGTGAATTACTCTTTCACCATGGTATAAAAAAGACTTTCTGGGTCTGACTGAACATCCAGAAGCAATGGAAGAAATAGTTATGTATCTGATTACAAGAAAAAAAAATGTATGGCAAAATTAATCATAGACAAAAGCAAAAGACAATTGACAAACCAGCCAATAATGTCCACAGTCCACACCACACCCAAAGGGTAAGTGTTCTTAATATAGAAATAACTCTTTAAAATTTAAGAACAAAGTACCAAAAAATATTGAGTTGTCAGTTGAATATGGGTGTTATAAAGAGAGAGGTGGGTGAACTATAAAGCTCTGAGATAAAATGATGTCACTTAAGGAGAGAGGTGGAGACAGGATGACCGAGGAGTTCTGGCATATTCAAGTGTAAATATGGTAGAAAGAGAAATAAGGAAATGGAATTGAGAAAGAATAGCCAGTTGATGAACAAGTTATGTACAACTCTTGTTCTTTTCTCACCTCATAACAAGAGATGACTCAGAAATGAGTTCTATAAAATTATGAAGACATTAAAAGCTGCTACTATAACAAAGTAACCTAGCAATAGATTCATTGTTCAAGTCAACTAGGACATTGTTATTTTGTATTATTTAAACAAATAACTATTACATTTCTGGTTTGAAGTGATGATTATAAAATTTAATTAAAGTACATTGAATCATAGAATGTCTAAATTATGACTCCTACAACGAGATATACCAACTTTTCACTGATTTTCTTCTACACACGTTTATTTCTGTGAATAAATAAGTGCCTTTTGGAGTCATTTAAGAAATTATCATCTTCTCACTGCTGTACAGAATCATGAAAATGCAACTTTTCAAAGTAAAAAAAAAACTTATATCTAAGAGAAAATAAATTTCCAAACAATGTAACAAGGGACAATGAACTCTATCTCAACTTCCATGGGCAACTCCTTCCTATCAGAATTAAAATGCACCAATGGAAAGATACACTCATGACTACATATTGTACATTTGGAAAACCAGAATATTTAAATCTGTAGTGTCAGGGTTTCCATTTTCCATCTCTCAGGGTACATGCTTCCTTCAGTACAGACATTATTTAGTCTACACAGGCTCAAGCTATTTCAACTTCACCAGCTGCAAGAATAAACAATTAAGAACACTTAAAAACACAGGTAGTTTGTGATACAAACATGTGACCTCTTACACCCACCTTATAGTTATATGCAGAATAAAACCACAAGAAGTGAAGAGAAACTTGTCTCATTTGATGCGTTTAGGGAAAAAGTTACCAGACACGGAAATATATGTAAATATATATGTAACACATTTTAATTGCAGAATAGCCCTTTTTCAAAACAACTTAAATCAGATATTGAGTGAAGAATAGAAACTCCTTGACCAAGGTTTAACCTACACTATCTCTTACTTGGTGGTCCATGTTAAAATGCAGTGACCATAAGTAGATCCTGCTGTGTTTGGCACACTGTTTAGAGTAGCTACAACTGGTGGAGGAACATTTGCCATTTTTAATCATTAGCTTGAAATGATTGATCAGAAGTATTACTGGAGAGCTAGTTATTTAAATATAAAAAACACTTTGAAGCCAGACTCGGTGGCTCAGCCTGTAATCCTAGTGCTTTGGGAGACTGAGGTGAGTGGATTGACTGAGCCCGTGGGTTCAAGACCCTTCTGGGCAACTTGGTGAGACCTCATCTCTACAATAAATCAAAAAATTAGCCGGGTGTGGTAGTGTGCGGCTGTAGTTCCAGCTACTTGGAAGGCTGAGGCGGAAGGATCCCCAGAGCCCAGCAGGTCGAGGCTGCGGTGGCTGGGAGCGGCCACTGCACTCCAGTCTGAGTGACAGAGTGAGACTCCAACTCAAAAACAAACAAACAAACAAACAAACAAACACTTTGAAGTTTCTAATTTAAAAACAAAGAATTGAGTAAACAACCAAGTTAATCATCATCGATACGTTAGTGTCAAGACAGGCAATTTGTAATTCTGAAAAACAGTAGCTTGAAGTAACAAGAAATCTCATCAAGTTAATGTGATATGCTTCCTGAAATTTTGTTTTGAGTGGAAACTAAACTTGAATCGCTTTGATACAGATTGAGTCTAGCAGATAAAAGAGAGAAAGCTTATTTCTAAATTTAAAGACACTTGCCATTTGTACTTGTCCTTTTTGAAAGCAATTCATCACTTCAGGAATGTGTCTTTATATTCATTACCCCATAATGTGTACAACAATCAAACTTATTTATACTGAAAGACTGGAATATTTTTACCCAATATTTGCTTGTTGTTATGTTTAGAATGCAAAGTATGATCAGGAAAAGTGCATATTCTGATAGTAAAAGAGTTAGAGACAGATTGGGAGACCCAGAGACAGATGTTTTTAGTTATCTTTAAAAGACTCTAAGAAAGTTGTGATGAAACCAGTGTTTTCTTCTGTAATGTCCCAGAGTGAAGATTCAGTTAATTTTTCTGAACTTTATTTGTGGAGACTAAAATATATATTTCAGTGTTAACAATATTCTCAACACTTCATAGTTTCTCTTTGCATAGTTTCTCTTCATTTTATCTTCTATCTTGAGTTCATATTCTACTTATTAATGTCTAGGAAGAAAGAAATCTGTTGAATTAACTGAAGTAAACTGTTATGTGATGATTTTTGAGAATAAATTATTTTTAATAGGGAATTGAAATATTGAATTCTTACCCTAAATGAATATAACTTTTCAAAATCAGAGAAGAGAAACATCAGAATATAAAAGAATAAAATCAATCAGATGATAATTTTGAAGAGATGTTCATATAATGAAGTTAGTCATAACATAGACTGTTTATTTTTATGCAGTACCAGATTAGAGAAACTGCAGTATCATTAGAAAGTATAGTTTGGAGTTTTATAGAACAGGCATTCCCTAAATGCCTTAAAACATGCATAATTTTAAAAGGATTTGCAGACTTCACATAAAAATAGTTTCATAAATAGACAATGCAGTTACAAGAGAGCATCACTTAAAATGTCAACATTTTTATATGCGTTTGAATCAATTAACGTAAGTTATACTTCAAAAATAATAAGGGCATTTCATGTGAACTGTATTAATTTTTTCCAATGACAATATCTAATGCGCATAAAAATTTAAGACCTCTGTTTTGCAAATGCTCAAGCATCCCCCAACATTTCTATCCAAAATCCCACCCAAAATATCCACTTGAACACCCACAAGTTTATAGCTTAGCAGCCAAAATACTATTTTAGAAGCAATGTATATGAATATAAAGCATGGTTATAAACAGATGGCAAATAAATTACCAATGGCAAAAAAACCCAGGTTGCTGACATTTTAAAATATTGGGATGCAGAACTAATACAACATAGTCCTTGTGCTACAAGGGTATTGTTTTCTTGAAGTACATTTAAAAAATACAATAGAACTTGAAAATCATCTTCTTACGGAAACAATGGTGGTTAGGTTGTCATAAAGGCAATTTCTCTTATACACCTCCAGGACAATTTCTCTCTCAAATTCCACTTTGGAGGCCAGAAATACTCTTCACTCCCCGCAGAAGAACGACTAATAATCTATGCCGGATGCTGTTTAAGGAGTAAGCTGCAGAGGATTTACATATATTTCAGCACCTGGTAATTTTTTCCCTTAGTGCATCAAATGAGACGTTTCTCTTCACTTCTTGTGGTTTTGTACTGTGTATACCTATAAGGTGGGTGTAAGAGGTCATGTGTTTTTAAGTGTTCTTAATTGTTCTTTATTCCTGCAGCCAGTGAAGTTGAAATAGCTTGAGCTGGTGTATACTTGGAAGGCCCTGACACTATGGATTTAAATATTCCAGTTTTCCAAACGTGCAGCATGTGATCATGAGGAAATCTTTCCATTGGTACATTGGAATTCTGATAGGAAGGTCTTGTCCATGGAAGTTTAGATAGAGTCCATTGTCTATAGAATTTTACACTTGGCCTTTGTCCTGAGTTTTCCAGCAAAGGTTCTCATTAATATCAATTTTCCTGACAGCTTTTATAATGTGGACACATTAATACTAGGAACTAGACTGTGATCACTGATATATACTGCCCAACTACTGTCAGAGAACTGTGACTTCTGACCATTTACAGAGGATTTAATGTAGTGAAGAAAATTAACCTCATCAAGAATTTAGCTTGTATATGAAGTAAAAAAATATATTTATTACTTCTTCATAAAAATTGATTTGAGAGAGAACATGCTTCTGTGGTTCTAATTGACTTCTGAGTATCAAAACATGGGATTTTTCCCATAATTTCTTTCGATGTGTGTGACCTCAGGCAAATCATTTTCTTGAACATTTCCTTAATATCGTATCAGCAGTAAGGTATATCATGACTATTAAGAATATTGCATGTAATCCTCAATGAAACATCTTATCTCGAGTGTAAGGATTAATGATGCATCTCCTTGAAAGACTTATGGTGAAACATTGTGGTATTCTTAAATCAAAAATAGATATTTCTAAATATTCTGTTAACCTAAAAATGTAGCAATACATGGAGTAGCTTTCAATTCCCACTTTTTAAATGTGCTTCATTGTTCAATAATTTTTTAATAAAGTCTAAAAATATGCTCTTAGGTCCCTTGTGATTAAAAACCTTGAGGTTCAACTTACTGATTTCTTGATCTACTCCCACTAAGTGGGCTCAGCCTTCTCTGACCACAGAAAAGTATGGAGAAATAATTGATGTTGAAAGCGGCTGTAACTACTGAAATTCCCAGCTTACTCACACATGTCACTTTTCCCACTTAAAGATCCCTTCAATAGACATGCTGATGTTAAGGGATGTGAAACAATACAGATTTGCAACAATTGATTTATTGGAACATAAAACATACCAGTAGGATAATAAACAGGTTCTATCAGTTATCAATGTTATCCACAACCTAAGATCTCTTTTCAATCTCAACTTCTGCTTACTGCATGAACTCCTGCAAAATCAGATCTTTTTCTCAGATAATGTTGCCAAGATAATGTGTTTCTGTGTCACCACTGGCTACTCTTTACTTCACTTATATGAGGATTTTTTTGTGCTATAATATTTTTGACATGAGAGGAGTATCACACTCTCCAGTTAAGCAGGAGTGGCTATGTCAAGCACAGTGATTGCCAAGACATTGCTGCTTTTGTATGTTCTTGGCTCATTCACTCGTCATTGGTCATTGAGTATATGCAGAAACATTTCAGAAACCATTCTGTGTAGTTAGGTCTAGGAATATCTCCTTGACCAAGGCAACCTCATTAATTAGACTTGACAACCATGGCTTACTTTTCACCAGGTGATCTTCACCCCAGATTTCTAGACTACCATATTTTCTTTTTATTATTTAAATATAAAAGTAAAAGTAATCTAGATTTTATTAAAATTAAAAAGACCTCGATCAAATGCAACAACTTTTCTAATTCTTATAAATCAAAATTATACTTTAATTTTTCCTAAAGTGTATTATTCTTCTATTGAACAATAGAATACAATACAATAACAAAAATTCCTTTGTTAATGCATAGATCACATCACTTACTTTCTGGATAAATAATACATTACCATTTTTGGTCTGGAGTAATGCCAATACCAGGTACATCTGCAAGCTTATTGTCCCTGTTAAGACTCACTCTTAGACATTTAGGATTTTAAATGGAGAATGTAAAAACAACCAGTTGTGGATTCCTTGCCTTGGTTTTGCTTAAGAAGTATCATACTGGTGAATTTCCAGTCTCTTATAATTTATGAGAAAGAAAATAACAATATAATTCACTAATCTTACAAAAATTAAAAAAAACCTCAGTATTCAAATCTATAAGAATTATTGGGGGGAGCACATAACATCAATAAGGGTACCTGATCTCAAACCAGGCGAAGTGGGGACCAGAGGGAGGCCCACACTTTACCTGTATGATGACCTCTTATCTACCTAATCCTGAATTGTACCCCACATCTTTAAAATAAATTTTAAAAAGAATTATTCTGAAAATCATCCTCTATTTACTGAATGGGTATAAATTCTTTTTACATATTTTCTATTTTGTTTATCACATAAAACTAATTAACAGGACTTGCTAGAAACATATATTTTATAAAATAAAAAGATGTTTTATAGTGCACATTTCATTTAAATAAAATACAAACTAATACATTACTAATATAATCAATAGTAATAATAATGATCCTAATAAACTACCTGTACTTCATATTATTTTCAAATATGGGGGAAATAATATGTAAAACATGTTTGCACAGCTCATTTTTTATAGCAGCTTGCTTAGCATTTTTGGAGTTGCTGAATTAGGACTGTAGAAAATGGATCAATTACTACTCAGTTTAGAGTCACAAGGATAAATGTTACATCGTCACCTTATAATAGCAAAGGTAATTAGAACATATTTAATTTGATGATTATTGTCATTTCCTGATTGAGCACACAGTGGAAGGATATGAACAACCTTCTCTATTCAGAGAGTTATCAACAGCCTTTAATCTTTTTTAACAGTGAGACCCAAACATATTCAGGTCAGCATATACTCTGCTATTTTGTCCATGAAAAAACTGAGAAAAAAGTAACTAAGACAAAACTGCAGGTAAGAATATGGAAGGGAAGCTATTCTTACCAAGCCCTAAGAGTTCTGTCTTGTTCTATCCACAGTAGGTGTTATAAAGAGTAGCGTAATTGACCAGCTGCACCCTTCATGATAGAAAAAAGAATGTTTTTGGTGTCTTTCATTCATTCTAAGGGTTTGCTGCCTAAGGCACAGCTGCTATTGTATTATATGTGTCAAACCTAAAGTTGTATGTGTTGGAAGTTGTCCTGGGAGAAGGAACAAGAGGCACTATCAGAATGGAAGGGAACTGACTGGAGTGTGTAAGGCCTGCTTCTCATTTGAACTCCTCTGGTTTTTAAAAAGTAACAGAATATTGTCCTTTGACAGGTGACAAACCTAGCTGCAGGTAAAAATATGGAAGAGAAGTAAAAAAGAATTATTTTCCTCTTGTACACCTAAGGAGATCTTTTGTGGTGTCTTGAACTTCTGGAGAGAACTGAGTTAAAGTGTATATGAGTAATCGATTTTGAGAGTTGTTTTAAGGATAAAATGATTAAGGATAAAAAGATCACCATCTTAAAAATAACTCAGAAATATATACATATATGTATACACACGAGTGCATGCACACTTATAATATAAGTTAAAATATATATTTAAGCCGGACTTGGTGGCTCAGCCTGTAATCCCGCGTCGGGAGGCTGAGGTGAGTGGATTGCCTGAGCCTGCGGGTTCGAGACCCGCCTGGGCAACTTGGTGAGACCTCATCTCTACAGTAAATAAAAAATTAGCCGGGTGTGGCAGCGCGCGCCTGTAATTCCTGCTACTTGGAAGGCTGAGGCGGAAGGATCGCCGGAGCCCAGCAGGTCGAGGCTGCGGTGGCCGGGAGCGGCCACTGCACTCCAGTCTGGGTGACAGAGTGAGACTCCAACTCAATATATATATATTTAAATTAATTATTGTGGGTGAAAATAAGTTTGGCAGAATTTACTTCCTATTCTCACCTCTCCCAAATTTGAGTGACTAATTCCTAGTCAACTGCTGATCTGCACCAACTGCAGATACTTTGGTTATGACAGTGACTTAGCTCTTCTGGGGTTTGTCCATAATTTCATAAAAGTTAAATTTGAAGGCTGGAATTTTAAGACTAGTATATACATCCAGAAAGATAGATGTAACCACTTTTAATCATGTTTTCCTTGTGAATCCTTTTCCATTGCAATTAGCATAGAATCAGCCCTGTATCCACTAGCACCTTTCTCCTCCCCTCTCTTTCCTCCTGTGTTCTTTCCAGCTTACTCTAATCTAGCAACATTGGTTTTCTTCCTGTTCTTCAAAAAGGCCAAGGCTATTCTCTTCTCTACTGGAATGTTCTTGAAAGCCAGGCATGGCCACCTGTCAGTCACTTCTCAGTTTCAATAGAACTTTCTCCAGGGCTTATCTAAATTTTCCCCAAAGGTGGTCATTTTCTAATATAAACATTCTTTCTTTTCTAAATAACACTTGTCCTCTGAAGGTGTCTTTTCTTATTAATTGATTTCATTGTGTGATTTCCTGTACTTTCAGCACCACATGTTAATTCCATGAGGGAAAACCTTTGCCTAAATTGTTTGCTCCAGGGCTGTCACAAAGTGAATCCTCAAAGAAAGATGAGCCAGAGGTTTGATTACGTATATCTGATATTTGCTAGAACAATTAGGCCTCTAATCAGGGGTTCTTATTTTTGAATAAAGAAGTCATAAAATAAAATTACTAAATGCAGCAGAATAATGGAATAATTTCATAAAACTATGGTAAACATGTGATATTCCATAAACCTTTCCAAATAAGATGTGATATTCCAATCTATTTCAAAGTAGTCTGCAGATTATCTGCTGTTTTAACTCTACACAATACTGTAGCTATTATAAACTCACAAACACATATTACAAAATTATTTCAAAAGTTTTTTTATTCTAAAAAATAGTAAGTACTACTTATTACATTCAAGGTGTGCAATAAAATAAGTGATGGATCAAAAGTTTTCTTTTGAAAAGCAGAAAACTATACAACATTTTGCACACACATATACATACACATATATATTTACATATACATACACACACAACTGGATAAATGTAATCAACAATGGCAGATACAGTTTTAACATTTACTTAATTTATTTCCATGTCAGATTGTATTTATCCATATCTGTTCTAGGCCCCATAAAATGGCATAAAAGATAAGTGCAAAAGTGTCTTTAAACCATAGTTCTCTTTTGATGTCATTGCAATAGGGCTCATTCCTGTCTCTAGAACTCTAGTTTACCTGCAACATATACCTCACTTTTTAAATATAATCTAATCTCCTCAATAATTTCAATGATGCGTAACTATATATATATATATAAAGAGAGAGAAGGGAGGTGGGAGAGAGAGAGTGTGTCAAGATCTCAATCTGTCACCCAGGCTGGAGTGCAGTGGCATGATCATGGCTAATCCCAGCCTGCCTTGAATTCCTGGGCTCAATCAAGTTTCTTGACTCAGCCTCTTGAGTAGCTGGGACTATAGGTGTGTGCCACCACACCCAGCTGATTATTTGATTTTTTAAAAATAGAAATAAGATCTTACTACATTGCCTAGGCTAGTCTCCAGCTCCTTAGCTCAAGCAATCCTCCTGGCTTGGCCTCCCAAACTGCTTGGATTATAGGCGTGGAGCACTACGCCTGGTCCACTATATTTTTAAATATAAACAAATTATATATTGGGATTGGTATATTTGCAGTACATCTTTATGGATGGAATAGCACTAATTTCAGCCAAATGCATATATTAATAGGAATTAAATAGGGATAATCAGTGAATGCAGTAAATATTGAGAATATAAATGCATATGCCCATATGAATGTGAATTGCCAGGCCACCGGCTTATCAGCCATGGGAAACAAGAATTCTCAAGTAATATGTTTATTGCCTCCAGTCTCAAATTTATGACATTAATTTTCTAATTAAACATGCTTGTCTCACTGTATTTTGTGTTGCTACAATCTCATTCGGCACTAAACCAGTTCAAATTGTTTTATGTTTTCAGTCTTTTGATTCATTGATATGCATTATACAACATGCTCTTTTTCTTTCCAGTACACCAGATAGGGAAGCTTTCATTTGTATTCCATACAGTTTGGGTAGCAATCTGGATTTTCAGTCAACATTTCATGATAATATGTTCATGAGACTCATTCTCCAGAATGCCAGAGTTATTTATAAGCTTGACTGGCAAGAAGGGCCTCTGTGACTCTGCCAGTATTCTAACAATTGTTTGCAGTATTTACAAATGAGTCATCTCACAGGCAACCTGCCATCACAGAAGCTGATTGTTTCTTGTGCTCACACAGTGATGATAATAAATAGCCCACATAGAAAGAAAGGTAACACAAACGTTGTTGCAATCACGTAGATTGTGTTACAGTATTTTGAGACACCTATGTTTGAATTGCTAGTCCAGATTTTGTATGACTTGCCCCCCCATACAGATTTATTACTTATTTAAAATGAAGTAAAATCTAGATGAAAAGATAACATAAGACAAATACTTAAGATCTGTTCTTCCTATTCTCTACCACGACTTACATGAATTCCCTATGCTGAGAAAGAAAAGTAGAAAAAAGAAAGAAATTGGGAGGAATTTTCATCTATAATGTAAGTCTTCTACATCAGATATGTTAATGTTCCAGGACCTAGAAGGTAAGTGTGTGGTGGGGAGAAAATGGAGGATTATGACTTAGAACTCATCAAAATTCCCAATATGCATACTCCTCTTTATTTCTGTATATGGATGTTGGCCCTCGTGGGGATGGCTACACCAAATAGAATGTCAGAATATTTTATCTGCTTTTTTTTTCTTCTCCAACTATATGCTCTTTCTTTTCTTAAACTCAACTTGTTGGCTTTCTACTACAGCCTTTAAATATTAACCTTGTTTAGAAGAATTTTTCTTCCGTTTATTGGAGGATTTTCAATAACTTTTTCAAAAACATTTCCTTGGTCTTTCTTTTGTACTTATATAGGGAAAGTTAGGAGAATGTAGTGAAAAAGATAACCTCTAGTTCTGAATATGATATAAAACAAGTGTTTTATAAAAAAGGAAACATTGTGAATGTATGAAATGCCAAGATTAATATGCCTTACATGATGGTAAAATAAATGTAATAGCAGAAAGTAAAATAGGTGAACAGAGGATACATTTGATGAAAACATCCAGAAAATAAGAAAATGTTTAAACAGGTGGATTTTAGGGAAAAAGAGATACTATATCAGGGCAAATCCTGTATTCTAAAACTTAAAATATTTAATGACTCTGGAAAGAAAACAATTTAACAAATGAAGTGACGAAAGACATAATAGGACAAAGATTTCCATGTCTAAAAAATAAGAGCCATGTTTGACACCAGCACATGTATTTTAAGTACATTTTATTAAAAGAGACCCATACCTATGCACATATTTATCTTTCAAAAACAAGAAAATAATCTAATAATCTCTCAAGCATATAAGAAAAGTAAGCAAACAAGTAAAGTTATCAAACAAAACAGCTTACCTACAAAAGAATGAAAACGAAGATGGTTGAAGACTGTTTCATGACTTTAAATGCCCCAAGAAAATGGAATAACCCCTAATACTTAGAAAGCTTGAGATGGTATGAAGTTATGATGTAGCTCATGTGTGAAGACAACAAATAGAAAGATATTTTCCAATTCAAAAGTGTTCAGAAAGCTAATCGTTAATCTCTTCTGAAGATCTTTAATTCCTTGTGTGTTATTAGCATCCTGAGAGATGAGTCAAAATAGGACACTCAAAAGTGGAAAGTAATGAATAAAAAAGACTAATACACATAATGAAAACTTTTAAAATATAGAAATAGGGTTACATTGAAGAGAGCATAAGAGACGTGATAGCTTGAAGATAAGGCCAGGTTATAAGACTTTTAGGAGTTGAAATACAATTTTAGTATTCTCAACAATTATTGAAAGTCACTTAAAGGAGTACCTGAATCTCTGTGCAGTTTTGGTAATTTTTTCATAATTTGAGTATAAACGTAAATGGAACTTAAGTGTACTATTTTCAGATGTAACATTTATATAGAGTATTCTTGAACATGAGTTCAAGAATATGACTGTCTTTCTCATTATGTCCAAAAAACTTGTCGCCACATGCCCTTTTTCTTTCAAAATACAGTAACCCAAAATGATCTTAGTGATTTTACTTACAATGTGAAAAATGAGCAGCTTCCATTTTGAATAGAACTTAAATTTTATTTACTAGCCAAGTGAAGGCTGCAGACTACCTTTGCTTAATCAAATGAACAAGGAAAACAATGTTTTTTTACGCTTTGGGGAGAGAAGCAAATATTTGAGGACATTACAAGTATCAAGATGTTTCTCTCTCACAATACAAATAAAGCAAGTTAATCTATGATGTGTCCTCATTTGGAATAAAACAATTAAAAATAACTACAAGCCGGGCTCGGTGGCTCAGCCTGTATATAATCCCGCGCTTTGGGAGGCTGAGGTGAGTGGATTGCCTGAGCCTGCGAGTTCGAGACCCGCCTGGGCAGGCGAAACCTCATCTCTACAATAAATCAAAAAAATTAGCCGGGCGTGGTAGCACACGCCTGTAGTTCCAGCTACTTGGAAGGTTGAGGCGGAAGGATCGCCGGAACCCAACAGGTCGAGGCTGCGGTGGCCGGAAGCGGCCACTGCACTCCAGTCTGGGCGATGGAGTGAGACGCCAACTCAAAATAATAATAATAATAATAATAATAATAATAAAATAACTACAATTGCATCTAAACACTGCTGTTTTTAGATGCTTGATTACAAAACCTCTTCAGGGTGATGGAAATGTCAGCTCATTAGAACATGGTATTTTTATTATTTGGAACAGACCATGACCAATATAAGAAGTACCATCTTAAAGTTAGCCATTTGTCATGACAGGGTATATGACTAAGTTATTATTTCCAAGTCCTTAAATATATGTTGATACTAATTCTGGGTGAAGTTTATTACTTACGGGAACAATGTGAAGGATAGAAAGGAAAAATACACTTAATGTTTAATAGGATAATTTCAAGTTTATACTTTAAGGAAAATTAACATATGACTTCATTTTACAAAGACTGTATATTCTCTTTTACTCTAATCTATATCATTTGAAGCTTTTCTGGTATTGGGTAGTATTTCAACTAGGAAGCGGTTTTACTGCAATTCTTTTAATATCTTTACTATTGGTGCTTAGTGGGAATGAGCCATACTGGAGATATGCCCAAGAAGAAAAAAGTCTTTTTGTTTTCCATCTGGCATATACATGAATGATTCCATGAGGGCCCACCGGTAAACCTGAAAGGCAGGTCCTGGAGCCTCACACTTGTTTCATCCTTGCAAAGACACTGAGTGAAATTCCCCTGAGTGCTACCTAATACCAATGCCAAAACATATTTAATATTTTTCTTATCATAACTGAGTGTGTTATTCTAGTGAAACATTCATGGCCCTACCTCTTTATGCTTAATGTGTGTTCGACTACTCTTGTTTTTCGCGTGGAAATAATTTCAAATCAAGATCCTGTTATTCAAATGATACAAATACAGGACTAGCCTCAAGACCACAGGTGACAATGGTTAGAAAGAACAGTTTGACAAAATAGCTTTGGAACTTCTGTGTAAAACACTAGCTGTCAGGCAACCTAGTGTCTTGTTCTCATCTTTTCCAGAGAGCAGAGAGACCTGAAACACTCTGGACCTTGTTTTTCTTCAGTGTAAAATAAGATTTGATTTGCATGGTTTCTAAACTTTCTTCCAGTTTTGACATTTGATGACTTGATTTTAAAAATGCAGTCTCAGCCGGGTTCGGTGGCTCAGTCTGTAATCCCGCGCCTTTGGGAGGCTGAGGTGAGTGGATTGCCTGAGCCCGTGGGTTCGAGACCCGCCTGGGCAACTTGGCGAGACCTCATCTCTACAATAAATCCAAAAAATCAGCCGGGCGTGGTAGCGCGCGCCTGTA
>CAUYQG010093696.1:0-16431 GCA_963574415.1 Tarsius wallacei
GTACTCCATCCAGCCTGGGCAATGGAGTAAGACTCCAACTCAAAAAATAAAAAAAATAAAATAATGACAATAATAATAACAATAAATAAATAATAAATTCAATAAGATTTCACTATCCTAAAACATATATGCTCCCCTGGCTGTAGTCCAATGGCATGATAATGGCTTACTGCATCCTCAACTTCCTGGGCTCAGACAATCTTTTTACCTAAGCCTCCTGAGTTGCTGAAACTATAAGCACATGCTACCACGTCCAGCTTATTATTTTAATTTTTTGGTAGAGATGACATCTTGCTGTCTAGGCTGGTCTAGAACTCCTGGGCTCAAGCAATCTGTCTCAGCCTCCTAACTTGCTGGCATTACAGACATGAGCCACAGTGCCCAGTTGGAGCATATATGTTTTAGGATAGTGAAATCTTATTGAATTTATTATTTATTTATTGTTATTATTATTGTCATTATTTTATTTTTTTTATTTTTTGAGTTGGAGTCTTACTCCATTGCCCAGGCTGGATGGAGTACAGTGGCATGCTCACGGTCTCCCCAGCATCAACCTGCTGGGCTCCAGTGATCCTTCTGCCCCAGCCTTCCAAGTAGCTGGAACTACAGGCGAGGGCTACCATGCCTGACTAATTTTTTATTTATTGTAGATACGAGGTCTCGCCAAGTTGCCTGGGCTGGTCTCGAACCCACGGGCTCAGGCAATCCGTTCGCCTCAGCCTTCCAAAGTGCTGGGGTTACAGGCTGAGCCACTGAGCCCAGCCTACCTTTTATTATTATCTAATGCCCTTTTTTTTTTTTTCTAACTTTTTTTCAATGTCTGTGCTATCTGATATAAGGATGGCTACTCCTGCTTGTTTTTGTTTTGCATTCACATGACACATCTTTTTCCACCCATTTATACTGAGTCTGTGACTGTCTTTGACCAGTAGGTGGGTCTATTTAGGTAGCAGATTTTTGGTTTTTTTAAGTGCTTTTTGCCACTCTGTATCTATTAAGTGGGGTATTTAGGCCATTTATGTTCAGAGTTAATATTGATAAGTAAAATTTTGTTCCTACCATAGTGTTGTAAGCTAGGTGACTTGGGGTTTCAAATGTGTAGTTGCTTTATAGGATCAGTGAGCTTTGTACTTAGGTGATCATTTATGATAGTGAGTATTATTTTGTTTCCATATTCAGAACTCCTTTGAGCATCTCTTGTAGACTTGGTTTAAAACCTACCATCACAACTTGTCTTCTTGTAAATCAATGGTGATGTTGTATTCTGGAATGAAAATTATTAGAAAATAGGAAGTATGAGTAAACATTCATTTAAACTTATTTATGTTGAATCAAAAAATTCACTTTGGAAACACAGTGAATGAATTATTAAGTAAATTTTTTAGAGTAAAGATGATATCTGAAGTGATACATCTGTAGCAGTTTTCAAAAAATAATGCACATTTTCTGATAATAACTAAAGACAGTACAATACTAACAAAAGACAAATTTTTAAAAACTGCAGTTTATAACTACCACTATCATATATGATTATTGGATTAAGTGAAAAATGCAATTCAAAATAAGAGAATTTTTAGGTATGAAAGAAAATGGGAGTCTTGCATAATAAAACCTGAACTATATGCTTCATTTGAATACATATGTAAAAATTTAAGCAATAAAGCAGTAAACCTAAATTAATTTATGTAATCTATTTCCAGAGATGACAAATTATATTACATAAATTAATTTATTCATTCAGTAAATTTGAGTGACTTTAAAAGAGAAATGAATGAAATTGATAGACAGCAAACTTTATTTAAAAGCTATTTCAAATAGCCAGTAATATAGAATCGTTTTTGCCAGGTATGATCAAGATGAATAAGATAAATGACACAAATGCAACAATGCATATGGAAATGTGGAAATTTTATAGACAGTACATTTTTAATGTTATGAAATATTATGAAATCTTCAGTTCAGTATTATTTCATTAAATTTAAAATATCCATAGTAAACTTCAACAAACGATGTCAATTGTTTTAATTGATTTACCAAGCTATAGAAGGTTTAAATGGGGCCCTTATTCCCTTTAAAAGAATTGAAAAATTAATCAAAGATAATTACCTTAAAAAAGCATGATGCAGTGTTTACCAAGGACATTTTGAAGAAACAGTTAATCACCATAAAAACCTATTAATTTTTTTGTACAAAGTTAAATTACCTTTGCAAAAAATGGACAGTGGCCAGGCATGGTGGTTCATGCCTGTCTTTTCAGCACTTTGGGAGGTGGAGGTAAGAGGACTACCTGAGCCCAGGGGTTCAAGACCAGCCTGTGCAACCGGGCAAGACTTCATCTCTAAAATAAATCAAGTAATTAGCTGGGTTGGTGGTGCGCACCTGAAGTTCCAGCTACTTGGAAGGCTGAGGTGGGATTTTATATTGATTGTCTGAGCCCAAGAGGTCGAGGCTGTGGTGCCTGAGGTCATGCACTCCAGCCTGGGTGATAGAGTGAGACTCCAACTCAGAAAGAAAAATAAAAATAATAAAGGACAGTTATAGCATCCCCAAATGTCCATGATATAACAGTGTCTTTTGTGAAGGTAACTGTAAAAACTTACCAGTAATCAATTAAAATCAAAAGACAAGAACTGAAAAATGAATATAGAATACACAAGTTAAAAGGAAATACCTAGTATGGTAAATATAAGCCTTATCAGTAATTCTAAAGGAATGTGAATGAAGTGATTATTATAGTTAAAAGGAAAATGTTTTCTGATCTAAACAAAATACTAATCTGTTTATAACCCACATAACGCAACATAAAAGCTACAAAAAGATTGAAATTAAAGGATGGAAGCTGGGCTCGGTGGCTCAGCCTGTAATCCCGCGCCTTGGGAGGCTGAGGTGAGTGGATTGCCTGAGCCCGTGGGTTCGAGACCCGCCTGGGCAACTTGGCGAGACCTCATCTCTACAATCAATCAAAAAATTAGCCAGGTGTGGTAGCGCGTGCCTGTAGTTCCGGCTGTTTGGAAGGCTGAGGCGGAAGGATCGCTGGAGCTCAGCAGGTCGAGGCTGCGGTGGCCGGGAGCGGCCACTGCATTCTAGTTTGGGTGACAGAGTGAGACTCCAACTCAAAAAAAAAAAAAAAGGTTGGGAAGAAAGGTATGCCATTGAAATTCTAACCAAAGAAGTCTACTTCCAAGGAGAGATTTCAAAGACAAAAATTATATATATTTACC
The DNA here is from genome assembly GCA_963574415.1 of Tarsius wallacei. Classification (NCBI taxonomy): domain Eukaryota; kingdom Metazoa; phylum Chordata; class Mammalia; order Primates; family Tarsiidae; genus Tarsius; species Tarsius wallacei. The sequence continues at coordinate 3,222 of CAUYQG010093696.1, forward strand.
AAAAAAAAAGCAGAACACATCATTATGTCAACAGATTCATTCAGTAACATTTTTTAAATATTTGAAATATGTAATTCCCATGAAGGCATCTTATTATAGATGGTCATGATATGTGAGTTGAAAGACATTAACCTATTTTGAAGTGATTTTTCTGTAGAATGGGTAATATGCTGTTCATATTCAGATTTTGTAAAAGCATAAATAGTATACGGTAAAAAGTGAGTCTCCATCACATGTCTGTTCTCCTCAAACCCCAGTTCCTCTTCCAGGAGGATGTGAATATGAGTAATCTCGTTTTTTATGTAACATATCATATCCTCCATAATTAAAAAGCAAAGGTTGATAGAACTACAAAAAGAAAAGATTAATCTATAGCCAGAGTTGGATTTTAACATACTTGTCAAGAAGATGGACAATTGGATAATAGAATGTTTGAATGAATACTGTTGAAAAATCTGACATACTGGACAAAAATAGACTATAAAGAAATTTAAAAATATAATTCATCTGTATAAGAAATTATTTACTATGTCTCAAACCATAAAGCATAAAGAGGTCTGAGCAGATTTCAAATAATTGAAATTACACAAAATATCTTCTCTCACAACTAGAAGTCCATAGCAAAAGTCTCCATATGTTTGGAAATACATTTTTAATAAGTTCTCAATAATTTGCTAAAGAAAACATCACAGTGGAATGGGATTTTTTAAATGGAAAAATTTCACTTTCGATTACTTTAGGAATGCATTTGTAATGTTTAGTAATAAATGTTTTTAGGAAACTGTAATGAGTGAGGCAATCATCCATCAAGATGATAGAAAAGACTTTTACAATATGAAACAGGAAATAATAGAAGCACAAAATAGGTGGGAAGCAAAATGTAATATAACAAACAAACAGTTGACAGATAATGGGGTAAACTTTGACTATTAAAAAGTAATAACATTTTAAAAATATTTGAAATATGTAATTCCCATGAAGGCATCTTATTATAGAGAATGGTCATGATATGTTAGTTGAAAGACATTAACCTATTTTGAAGTGATTTTTCTATAGAATGGGTAATATGCTGTTCATATTCAGATGTTGTAAAAGCATAAATAGTATACAGTAAAAAGTGAGTCTCCATCACATGTCTGTTCTCCTCAAACCCCAGTTCCTCTTCCAAGTAGTTACTACTTTTATCAGCATCTGTTTTGGAAGTCATTCTATGTCATTACACAAACAATTTCTTCAATTGTGCTGTGCCTGCATAGTGTTATCTTGTGGGTATATACTAGTTAATTGAATCTGTCCTTTATTGAGGTACAAGTCAAAGATATATTCCTGAAGTGGATAAGCTGGGTCAGTGTATATGTGCGTTTTAAATAAAGCTAATTTCCTTAGTTTAGTTGTACAGATTTACATTCCTTTGCACAATGTAGTAGACTATCCATTTCCCTGTACATTAGTGATAATTTTTTTTAAAAAAATCTTGGAATTTTGCTAGCATGTCAAATAGGAAATATTATACTTTTAATTTGTATTTAACTACTATATATAAGATTGAGGGTGGCACGGTATCTCACACCTGTAATCCTAGCACTTTGGGAGGCTGAGGCAGGAGGATTGCTTGAGCCCAGGAGTTTGAGACCAGCCTAGGAGACATAGCCAGACCTCATCTCTAGAAAACCAGCCAGGTGTGATGGCATGTGTCTGTAGTCCTAGGTGCTTGAGAGACTGAGGTGGGAGGATCATTTTGAGCCCATGAATTCAAGGCTATGATGAGCTGTGATTGTGCCACTGCACTATATCCAGGGTGACAAAGTGAGACCGACAACTCAGAAAAGGAAAAGATTGAGCGTGTATTCCTCTTTTTAAGCACTATTTAAATTTTTTTGTGAAATGTGTTTTAATGTCATTTTTGTTTGGGTAACTGGTATTTTTCTGATTGCCTTTTTTTTTTTTTGAGTAGGAGTCTTTGTCACCCTGGCTGGAGTGCAATGGCACACTCACGGCCATCATAGCCTACACCTGCTGGGCTTAGGCAATCCTTTCACCTCAGCCTTCCAAGTAGCTGGAACTACAGGCACATGCTACCATGCCAGTTTATTTGTTGATTTATTGTAGAGATGAGGCCTCACCAAGTTGCCCAGTCTGGTCTCAAACCCCTGGGCTCAGGCAATCCTCTTGCCTCGGCCTCCCAAAGTGCTGGGATTATAGGTTGAGCCACCATGCCCGGACTCTAATTGCTTTTTAAGAACTCTATATATGAGGGAAATTAACTCCCACCATATCCCCGGATTTTGATTTGTATTTTATCTTATTTTGCTTTCTTTTTTTTCACTTAAAAATTGTGGGGTTTTATATTGTAAGTTTATCAATTTGTGCTTGTATGGCACATGTTTTGGTGTTGTGATTATGAATCATGTTTTCTACTCTAATATAGTTTTTAAAGTCCCTGTTTCCTTCTTATATGGTTATGTTTTAAAATATAAATACTTGATTAAACAGGGTTTGAAGGTGTTAATACAAAGTTAGGAAAGGATACAACATTAGTTTTCACAGATGGCTGCCCAGTTGTCTCGGCACTGTAAACTTAATAATTTATTTTGTCCTATCAGTTTTTTGTTTTCTTTTGTTTTTGACTTGGAGTCTCACTCTGTCGCCCAGGCTAGAGTGCTATGGAATGCTCATGGCCACCGCAGCCTCGATCTGCTGGGCTCAGATGATCCTTCTGCCTCAGCCTTCCAAGTAGCAGGAACTATAGGCACACGCTACCACACCTGGCTAATTTTTTTATTTATTGTAGAGTTGAGGTCTCACCAAGTTGCCCAAGCTGGTGTCGAATCCCTGGGTTCAGTCAATTCTCTTGTTTCCACCTCCCAAAGTGCTGAAATTACAGGCATGAGCCACTGTGCCCAGCAATGTTTGACTGATTTTATAGATGACCTCTCTAGGACTCCACAGCTCATATTAATGGAGATCTTCTTCAAATTGTCCTTTGTCTTTCAAAATTAAGTCCTTCAGATAACTACACCCTCCTCCATGAAAGGCTTTTAAAGAACTCACATATAAGACTCTCTTTCTTTGGGATAATGACTGGGGAATTCACCTAGAAGGAACAATGGAAGAAAATACACTCAAATGTAAATGATGAGGGTCCCTTGGTGATGGAATTATATGGATGGTTATTTCTCTGTTTTGTACATCAGCCCTTTCTAATTTTTTTACCATGAACACGAATTGCTCTTATAATAAGGAACATAACAAGCAATAAAAATTGTGTACGCTTTGTTTTTAAAAATGAAAATTTTAGGCAGGGCACATTGGCTCAGCCTGTAATCCCAGCACTTTGGGAGGCCGAGGTGAGAGAATTGCCTGAGCCAAAGGGTTCGAGACCAGCCTGGGCAACTTGGTGAGACCTCATCTTTACAATAAATAAAAAAATTAGCCAGGCGTGGTGGCGCGCCTATAGTTTCAGCTACTTGGGAGGCTGAGGTGGAAGGATCGCCTGAGCCCGGGTGGTCGAGGCTGCGGCCGTGAGCGTGCCACTGCACTACAGCCTGGGCAACAGTGTGAGACTCTGACTAAAAAAAAAAAGCCAGGAAGAACATGTCTGAAAGGCTATCTGCTGTGCTTAGGACAGCCCAGATAATGGGAGCAATGTGTTGTAGAAAAGTCTCCTCAGTTCTTCATTCCAAGGGAAGGAAAATAAATCCCTATCTCCTTCACATTGTCTCCTTCCATTTTTCCAATATTCTAGCCTGCTAAAGAAGGACTGCAAGGCACTCCCTTTACAACTGAACAGAAGCAGAGAAGCTTTATTCTGAGGGGCAGCCTGGTCTTGCAGAGTTAGAACCTTTCCAGGTCTTTGATGAAAATCCCTTCAGTCAGACTCTACCCTTCTGGAGCAGAGTCGTCTACCCAGGGAGACTGGATGGAGAAAGTACAGGACACCTGGTAGAGTATTTGGTGGTTCTTGTAGAATCAGAGCTTCCATGATGAGCAGGTTCTGGGCTAAGAAGTCAGAATGCTGAAGGTGATGAAGGTGAGTGCAGGAAGACAATGGGGGTTTGAATCCTAGGTCTGTCCTTCTAGGACTGTGAGACCTTGGTGGGGTCATTTCATTTCCCTAAGCCTTAGACTCCTTTTTAAAATTTTTTTTGTTGTAGGGAATAAATAGAACAAAGCATGGAAAGTGCTGTGGCAGAGAGAGGCTAAAAGCAGTTAAAATTATTCCTTTTAAAAATCAACCTGCAAGTTCCAGACCTGCTAGACATGGGATGTAAGAAAACCAAATGCCAAAGGTCGCTTTCCTGGAAATGCAAGATATTAATCCATTCATAACCTTACCCCCACATCCTCTCTGTGAAGTTATCAGTTTACATCCCCTGCTTGTCATGCATACCTGGAGACAATTTGTTCTTTGAAAATCTGGTTTTGCTAAATACTACCTTGCAAATTCCAAAGAAAAATATATAGCCATACAACCCAACCCCCCTCCCTTACCTAAACCAAGGTATAAAACCCCTCTCCTCTTTCTCTGGGTTGCTCAGTCTTGGAGCATTAGCCCGCTGAGTCACGTTGGTGCTAATAAACCACTACTTCCTAAGATAGCCTTGGTGCCATGGTCTCTCTGTTTTCCCGCAACAGTGCTTTTAAATTGTAAATTGTCCTGCAACATTGAAGGATGATGAGGACTATGATCATCATTGTTTTTATATTGAGATCCTGCTCTCTGAGTCCCAAGGTGTCTGGTGGAATACAGATGGTGGGTCTTATAAAAATTGTTTAAGAAATGCTGGTTTAAGAAATACTTCTTTACCTCTGAAGTTATAGATATGCATTTTTTTTCTCTAAAATAATATTGATTATGTTAGAAACTACTTAGTGATTAATAGTAGAAAATAGTTTATGGGCTAAATGGACTTTTAAGGAATTGTGATTTTTTAATTTATTGTAGAGATGAGATCTCGCCAAGTTGCCCAGGCTGGTCTTGAACCTCTGATCTCAGGCCTCCCTTGCCTCTGCCGCCCAAAGCGCTGGGATTACAGGCTTGAGCCACCACACCCAGCCAACTTTTAAGGAACTTTTAATGGAATTGAACACCTACTTGTAGCATGGTTTCTACTTGGAAAATAATAATTTATCCAACTTTCAACACATCATTCTAAATCAAATGTGTCTTAACCATAAATCTAGGGGGGTTTTGTTGTTGTTGTTCTGTTAGAATGAAAATAATGTAACCCTCACTCAAATTAAGCCAATCAAGCTTTACCTGGAGGTAGTAATGGCTGCCAAGTGTGAGACTGAAAAGCAAGAACCATAGCCTTATAGGATTTTTAAAAGCAGAAATCAAAGACTAGGGAGATGGTGTTAGGAAAGAACAAGCTTACAAACAAGTTCAAGAAATTCAAGCTCCTGTGATTGTCTAGACAGATAATACTTAGCACTTCTAGGCTTTGAAACTTCTACCTGTCTGAACTTTACAAACCATTTTCCTAGGGCACCAGAAACTTTATTTCCTTTTATTAAAGGTACATCAGCATCTTTGCTCCCTGAATGCAGAAGCAAAACAAGAAATCCTTATTATGAACACGAAACTTATTCTCTCAAGAATGAATTTGAAGTTACTCAAATATATTAACATGTTCTAAATAAAGTACTCTCATTGATTCAAACGTGCTGTGTTTCAGCAGAAGATACTCCATTTCAGTGATGACACAGATATGCTTGAATAGGTTAATAAGGCAAAATATGAGTGACTAAGGCCCAGGGCCCAGCCTCAAGAGGTTGTGAGGGTATGTGTCAGGGTGGTTGAATTGAAGTTTGGTTATATACATTTTGCTGAGGCAGAAGTTACAAAAAACTATAAATCAATATATGCAAGGTTTTCATTGGTTGGCCCAGGAAAGTGGGACATTTCCAAGATGAGGCTTGCAAGTTATAGTTGGATTTAAGGGTAACCTGACTGGCAATTGTAGTTGCTCTCTAAGGAATTTTGGAAATCAGTAGAGTAGATGTTGAGATAAGAGACAGAAAATCTCCAAGTTTCTTGATATGTAGATGAAGTCTACATGTGGTAGACTTCAGAGAAAATAGATAAGTGTCTTACAACATTCCTGGAGTCAAGGAATCCCCAAGAAACAGCTTTGCAGGGTCACAATATTTTTTCTTCTTTATTTGTTATGCCAGAGTCAGGTTTGAAAAAAAACTTCAGTATCTAGGGTAACAGTAATAAAACCCCATCTGGTGAGTCCTTATCAGATGTGACTCCTCAAGCCTCTTTGGAATTTGGATAAAAGAAAAAAGTTCAGAGTTTGGTCCTACTAAATACCCAAATCTACTAAAAATACCCAAATCTGAAGTCCCCCATCACCCTTTTATGTGTATATCTTTTATATTGGAGAGTATCTGTTAAAATAAGAAAAAAAATCACCTTTCCTTTTGTTCTCTCAATGATATCTATCTCCAGAAATTGAAACACCTTTATAAACTTCTGTTGCCAGCCAAAATGGAGTAAGACCCTCTTTATAAATTCTCTCACAGATTACAACTAAAACTCTGGAGAGAATTAAGAAAGCAAACAATAGAGGCAAATGGGGACAGAAGTAAACATTTGAAAACAAGCTATAATGAGGTGATAAGGTGGGTGTCTTTCTTCTTTTATCTCCCTAGTGTGACCCAAGGGCATGTGGAATTCTGTAGCTGTGCAGCCTGCACTGAATGCAAAAACTATGGCCATTTCTAGCCAGATGACTGGGAAAAGTAGCCTCTGCATGCAAGAATGTGTGGAGACAATCGCTGTTTCATTTTGTTATATTTTCTCAGCCCCATCCCCCAAAACAACCCCAGTTATGAATGTGTACTGCAGCCTCAGCTGTGGCACAGGCATCCTGAGAGATTTCCTGACTTTCTGGCCAAGGAATAGGAAAAGGAATTCTTGTTTGAAGAGTATGAGGGAAATTCACATTATTTTTACTTTCTTTGCTCTGGCTGGTTGACCACCTCAAAGGTTGTCCTAGTCACATGGAACTATGTGACAGCACAAAAAGACCCTGAGGGTAGTGTGTAAAAGAGGCCCTTGCAAGTCTGACAATGGAGATAAATCCTGAGAGAAGAGAGCTAGAGAAGGGCATCACTTAAATCTATGTATGAACTTGCCTACATCCTGGGCTCTCTCTGAACAATACATGCACAGAAAAGATCCAAAAAAGCAGAGCAAAGTCTTTGAGAACTGAAGCACAATATAAACCACCACTCAAGTCCTAGATTATTGTATGAATTGGATGTGCATGATAAAGTACAAATAGCACAGGAAAGAATTGTAAATGGCACCGAGACTAGAATAACTGCCAAAAGAAGGCAAGAGAGCATGTGCAGATTGAGCATAACTTCATTGTTTACTAAAAGAAGCAAGCAAAAAATAATTCTGTGGAGGATTTTAATAGGAACCCAAGTCTTACAATATAATAAGCAAAGTAATAGAATAATAACAAACATAACATAATAACATTAAATATATTATTTTATATATGTTGACAAAGCAAAAATTCCAAGTTGAAGAGATTTGTTCTGAGTCAAACATAAGTGACCAGACCCAGGGCACAGCCCCAGGAAGTCTTGAGAACATGTGCCCAGAGTGGCTGAATTGCAGTTTGGTTATATGCATTTTTAGGGAGGCAGAAATTATCAAAAAAATCATACATCAATACATGTGGTTTTCATTGATTTGGTCTGGAAAGTGAGTACATCACCAAGCAGGGACTTGCAGATTATAGACAGATTCAAAGATTACTTGATTGACAATTTGTAAGTCTATGGAATGTTGGAAATCAGTAGAGGTGATAGCTAGCTGAGATATGAGGGCAGAACATTAAGTTCAACTGTGAACAGTGTAAGATACCTGTGTAAGAGCACGGTGATTCAAAGTTATTCACCTAACGTATTTATTGAGCTTCTGTTATATGTCAGGCACTGTTTTATGTACCAGAATCAAGAGGAATATGTCAGACAAAGTTCAAATGTTATGGAGCTTACATTCATTTTGGAGGGGAAAGGAGAAAATGAACAACAAACATAACAAGTACACTCCCTAGTATGTTATAAGGTAATAATCCTATGGGACAAAAGCAGCATATGGGAGATTGAGACTGAGGACAAGAAGCAGCATCAGGTCAATTTATACAGGATAGGAAGGATAGGCCACACCAGAAGGTAGCATGTGAGCAAAGATTGAGGAGGATATAGAGAGAACCATGCAGATATCTAAGGGACTAGTATCTGGGCTGAGGGAATAGCTACATGTAAGGTAGGAGGAAGTCTAGTGTGTTCCAAGAATATTTCTTAAACTAATGCTTCCAGAATGGAGTCAGCAAGCTAGAGCATAGGAGATGAGGATACAGTAGAAAGTAGGTTTATGGGTTGTAGAGGGCCTTGTAGGCCCCTGTAAAAGTTTTGGATTTTGCTTAATGAACTATAAATGGATTTGGAGATTTTGATCGAAGAGCAAAATAAGACATGATCTGACTTGAGTTTTAGCAGGATTATTCTTACTGCTGGATGAAAAGAGAATGCAAGGGGAAGCAGGGAGACCAGCTAATAGGCTATTGCAGTGGTCCAGGCAAGAGTCCATGGTGGCTCAGTCAGGGTGGTAGGAGTGATAAATGGTTTAGTTTTGTATGTATTTGTGTGTGTGCATGTGTGTGTTAGTCTGTATTTCAAGCAATTTAGGCTGGACTGAATGAGTATGAGAGAAGAGTCAATGGAGTCAGTCAGGGGAATAGAAAAGTTTGGCATCACCCAAATATATGTATATTCTTTTTTCTCCTTCCTGTGACTCAAGGGCATGTGGAATTCTGTAGCATTGAATGCAAAAACTCTGGCCATTTATATATATATGCATGTATACACACACACACACACACACACACACACATATATAATTTTTTTGAGTTGGTGTCTCACTCTGATGCCCAGTCTGGAGTGCAGTGGCATGCTCACAGCCACCACAGCCTCGATCTGCTGTTGATTTACTTATTTGTTTATTGTAGAGATGAGGTCTTGTCAAGTTGTCCAGGCTGGTCTTGAACCCTGGACTTGGTCAATCTTCTCACCTCTGCCTCCCAAAGTGCTGGGATATTTGATTTTTGAAACTGTGAACACATATCCATGACAGAGAGTGAGATTTGTAAAAGAAATATATCAACATATTGAACTTCAACAAACTTTTGATCTGTGAAAGATCATTAAAAGATGAAAATACAGTGAGAAATATTTGCAAATCACAAATTTAACAAATAACTTTTAAAAAGAGACAGGTTTTTTTTGTTACCCAGGTTGAAATGTCATAGTGTGATCAGAGCTCACTGTAATCTCAAATGTGTTCATTTGAGATTCTCTTGCCTCAGCCTCCCAAGTAGCTAGGACTTCAGACTTGTACTACCACGTACGAATAATTTTTGCCCAGGCTGGTCTTGAATTCCTCATGCAACCCTCCTGCCTTGGCCTCCCAAAGTGCTAGGATTAAAAGTGTGAGCCATCACACCTTGCTAAAATATATACACACACACACATCTCAAAATACAACAGTAATAAGTCAAGCAATCCAATTAGAAAATAAACAAGAAATATAAGCAGATATTTTATTGAGAAGGATATATGAGTAGAAAATAAGCTCATGAGAAGATATTTCACATCTTTAGCCATCAGAGAAATGCAAATTAATACCAAACAAAATATCACTACAAACCTATCAGAACAACTAAAATAAAAGATAGTGACGATAACAAATCCAAGGTTAATATACAAAAGACAACAGTGTCTTCTAAACCAGCAAAGAACACTGGAATTTGAAACTAAAAACACAATACCACTTACAATGGCATAAAAAAAAATTCTTACAGGTAAATCTAACAAAATATGTACATAATATATATGAAGAAAATCACAAACTTCTTCTTTTTTTTTTTAGTTGGAGTCTCACTCTGTCACCCAGAGTGCAGTGCCTGCTCCCGGCCACCGCAGCCTCGACCTGCTGGGCTCCGGTGATCCTTCCGCCTCAGCCTTCCAAATAGCTAGAACTCGAGGCGCGCGCCACTACACCAAGCTAATTTTTTGATTTATTGTAGAGATGAGGTCTCGCCAAGTTGCCCGGGCGGGTCTTGAACCTGCGGGCTCAGGCAATCCACTCACCTCAGCCTCCCAAAGCGCAGGATTACAGGCTGAGCCACCAAGTCCAGCTACAAACTTCTGATGAAAGAAATCAAAGAGCAAAATAAATGGAGAGATAGACTATGCTAATAGAGTGAAAATCACAATATTGCTAAGATGTTAGTTCTTCTGAACTTGATTTAGAGATTCAGTGTGATCCCAAATTCCCAGCAAGCTATTTTGTAGGTATCAACATACTGATTCTAAAATACATATAGAATGGCAAAACACCTAGAATCGTAAACACAATACTGAAGAACAAAATTGGAGAATTTATACTTCCCAATTTTAAGACTTACTGTTAAGCTATGAAGCTTTATATTACAGAACTATATAGTTATCAAGACAGCTAAGTTTTGATGAAAATATAGACATATAGCTCAATGGAACAGAATAGAGAGCCCAAACATAGACCCATACAGACATAGTCAATTGAGCTTTGTCAAAGAAGCAAAAAAAATTCAACAGAGAAAGGAAAATCTCAACAAATGATGCTGCAACAATCTGGTATCAATATGCAAGAAAATGAATCCGGATACAAATATTTCACAAAAATTAACTCAAAATGAATCATAGACCTAAATGAAAAACACAAAACTATGAAACTTCTAGAAGGACACAGAGGAGAAAATCTAGGTGATTTTAAATTTGGTATGACCATGAAAGAAGAAAATTGATACAATGGATCTTATTTCAAAATTAAAAACTTTCGCTCTGAAAAAGACAGAGTTAAGAAAAGAAAAAGACAAGGCATGAAATGGGAGAAAATATTTGCAAAACACAAATCTGTTAAAGGACTCCCATGCAAAATATATAAAGAATATTTAAAACTCAACAATAAGAAACTATCCAATTTTAAAAGGGCCAAAAGATCTGAATAGACATCCTGCCAAAGGTGATACATAGATTACAAATATGCATAAGAAACAATGCTCCACATTATCCATCATTAGAGAACTGCAAATGAAAACAATGAGCTACTACCACACACCTATTAAAATGATAGAAATCCCCAAACTGACAATTCCAATTACTGGTGATGACAGAGAACAACATGAACTGTCATTTATTGCTGGTGGAAATGTAAAATGATACAGATATTTTGAAAGACAGTTGGGCAGTTTTTTTGTTTTTGTTTTTTAAGTTGGAGTCTCACTCCACTGCCCAGGCTGGAGTGCAGTGTCATGCTCACTGCCACCCCAGCATCGACCTGCTGGGCTCAGGCAGTCCTTCTGCCTCAGCCTTCCAAGTAGCTGGAACTACAGGCGTGCGCTACCACGCCTGGCTAATTTTTGCTTTATTATAGAGATGAGGTCTCACCAAGTTGCCTAGGCTGGTCTTGAACCCGTAGGCTCAGGCAATCTTACTTCGGCCTCCCAAAATGCTGGGATTACAGGCTTGAGCCACTGCACCCAGCTGGCAGTTTCTTATACAGGTAAATCTAGTCTTACCATATAATCTAGCAATCATGCTCCTATGTATATACCTAAGTAATTTTAAAACACAGATGACAATTAAGTTCATGAACTCATCCCCAAAAAAGTACTTCATTCCTCATTGCTGAATATCACTAGTGTTACCTTCAAAGTACTCCCCTTGGGAAACTATGCACCAATGTCAGCACCTACTCCACCCATCAAAGCAATTTTGAAACTCTTTTTCTGGAATGGCCATCAGAGCCCATCATCTTGAGAATGTCAGTTTGAATTAGAGCAACAAACATTAAATTTCTTGTTAAACTTGGCAAGAGTGGAAGTGAAATCAGGGACATGTTAGTCCAAGTTTATGGGGATAATACTATGCAGAAAATGGCAGTGTACAAATTGATTAAACATTTTTCTGATGGGAGAAAGTGTCACTGATGAAGAGAGGTCAGGACAGCCAGTAACAAGCCAAACTGACAAAAACATTGCAAAAATTCATCGAATTGTGCATCAAAATCATCGACTGATTGTGAGAAGCATAGCAGACCAAATAAATATCAATAGAGAAACAGGAAAATCATAACTGAAAATCTTGGCATGAGAAAGGTGTGTGCAAAAATGGTCCCAAAGGAGCTCTTGCATCATGACAATGCACCAGCTTACACAGCACTGTCTGTGAAGGAGTTTTTAGCCAGAAAACAAATAACTGTCTTAGAACACCCTCCCTACTCACCTGATCTGGCCTCTGATGACTTTTTTATTTACCCAAAGATAAAGGAAATACTGAAAGGAAAACATTTTGATGACATTCAGGATATCAAGGGAAATGTGATGACAGCGCTGATGGCCATTCCAGAAAAAAGTTCCAAAGTGCTTTGCTGGGTGGACTAGGCACTGGTGTCAGTGCATAGCTTCCCAAGGAGAGTACTTCGAAGGTGACTGTAGTGATATTCAGCAATGAGGTTTGTATCACTTTTTCTAGGATAAGTTCACAAACTTAATTGTATACCTTGTATGTCCACACAAAAACACGAATGATTTTAGCAGCTTTATTCATAAATGCTAAACATGGGAAGCAATTATGTCCTTCAATAGGATGAATAAACAAAATGTGGTACATCCATACAATAAAATACTAATTAGCAATTAATAGAAATAAACTATTACACCATTAAAAAAGACACAGATGAGCTGGGCTCGGTGGCTCAGCCTGTAATCCCGTGCTTTGGGAGGCTAAGGTGAGTGGACTGCCTGAGCCCCGGGTTCGAGACCCGCCTGGGCAACTTGGCGAAACCTCATCTCTACAATATATAAAAAAATCAGCCGGGCATGGTAGTGCGTGCCTATAATTCCGGCTACTCAGAAGGCTGAGGCGGAAGGATCGCCAGAGCCCAGCAGGTCGAGGCTGTGGTGGCCGGGAGCATGCCACTGCACTCCAGTGTGGGTGACAGAGTGAGACTCCAACTCAAAAAAAAAAAAAGGAAAGAAAGAAAAGAAAGATTCTGATATCTTTTTAGAATAAATTTGTCAGTGAAAGTGGAAGGAAGATACTCACCTTGAAATGAGGCCCTTGAGTTAAACATGTGAATAGG
>CAUYQG010093698.1:0-24193 GCA_963574415.1 Tarsius wallacei
TTTAAAATAAAAAAAAATTAAAATAAAAAAAAGAAACACTCCCACCAACAGTGTAGAAGTGTTCCCTTTTCACCACATCCTCTCCAGCATCTGTTATTTTTTGAGTTATTGATAATGGCCATTCTGACTGGAGTTAGGTGGTATCTCACTAGTGCAATCTCTGTGGAAATCAGTGTGGCGATTCCTAAAAGCTCTAAATATCGACCTCCCATATGACCCCGCAATCCCCCTACTGGGAATATGCCCTGAAGAACTCAAATCACTCTATCAAAAAGATACCTGGACACATATGTTTATCGCAGCATTGTCCACAATAGCAAGGATCTGGAACCAACCATGCTGTCCATCAAAAGAGGACTAGATTTTAAAAATGCGGTACACGATGGAATACTACACAGCCATAAAAAAGAACAAAATCATGAATTTTGCAGCAACCTGGATGGAACTAGAGCTTTCACAGCAACAAAGATCTGAGTATCACATGTTCTCACTCATAAGTGGACCTTGAACATCTATAAGAAAAGGATCGACAGTGGTGGGAATCTATGGCGGTGGGGACAGGGAGGGCAAGGATGGTGGGATTAACAATAGTTAATATCTGTCTGGGAACAGGGAGGGGGGGACACCCTTTATCAACAAGGGTGCCTGAATGGTGCATATTTGTATACCTAACCCTTAACTGTACCCCACAATTTTAAGATAAAAAATGTTTAAAAAAAAATGTAAAAAAAAAATCAAAAAAAAAAAAAAAATAACAGTTTGTCTCAGTCTGGGCTGAGGAATAACATTTCCTCCACCAAATGTTTTCAAACTCTTTGTCCTATAGGATGTTTTAAGTATTGTTTTCACAAGTATGGGGTACTGGGGAGATACAAATTGATTCCATGTGGTGAAAGAACAATTAGTCCTACACAGTTCTTATACTTGCATATATATGTGCATGCAATGTATTATATGTAAATGCATACATATATACACATTTAGCATCAAGAAAGGCTTCAAGAGAAACAGTGAGAGGTATGGTGAACATTTTGAAATTAATCATGACCCTCTACTCAAATTCTATCAATTCATCCTCCCCCAGGAGAAGAAAGGGGCAAAAAAAAATCACCTGTTTTTCACCTTACACATTAATAGTCTAAGAAATTACTATGGACCTGTGGAATAGAGACCAAAGGAAGCTTAAATATGCTCAGTAATTTCTGAATTTGAGAATCAGATAATAAAGCTTTAACCCATTTTTTTTTGCTTGCTTGATATACTTGAATTGACATTAAAATTATGTTATTCCCCTCCCAACACTATGTCTTAGACCTCTGACTTTAAGAAAAAAGTCAATTAAAACTGCTTCCTTTTATGTGGAGTGCATCTCATGTGGAGTTAGAGTCTAAAGATGCATGGTTAGATAGTTAAAATAAATGAGAAGCAGGACCTAGTATCCAAATACCCTACCAAATCCCACAGCAAGAAAAAGAATGAGACTTGAGGTCTTGTGGTAAATAGCAGAGATGTCCATGGGGAGGCCAGCTAAAAGAGAGCAACAAGGTTCCTTCCAGATCCTTGATTGATCTTTCAGAGACTGGAAGATGTTTTGACCTCTCTGTTTTGTGTGCCACATGTGGGACATTTGAGTTTATGGATTCCATAAGATTACCTAGGCCATATAAGATATCAATGTTTATTATTATATAGTCTCCTACAGACTAGAAGCAGGCAAGATTATCCTAAGAAATGGCTTCAAGTCTTAAAACAAAAATATTTTACACCATAAATTTCATAACTAGATAATCCACACCAATCATACATTACCACCTGATCTCTGAACAGTTCTAATGAATCCATCATTCTCCATTATATTCCATCTAAAACACTTAATTAGTTCAGGATGTTTACATAGAACTATTTATTTGAAAGGATTTATAAATGAGTGTGAAATTCATAAAATGATCAAAATAATATTTATCAATATAAATATGATACATGATAGCTATTTTAAAGTAAAATAAATGAGAACAGAGTTCATATCTATGCAAAATATTAAATAACTACACTCCTCCTGTCTGTTCCTCCAGTTTATTTTTGTATTATATTTTAGTTGTAGAAAATTGGAAAAATTCTGAATCATTCAAGTAAGTAGTAGTGAATGGTAATAATGTTTTTTAATAGTTTCCTAGCCAGGCTCGGTGGCTCAGCCTGTAACCCTGTGCCTTGGGAGGCTGAGGTGAGTGGATTGCCTGAGCCCGCGGGTTCGAGACCCGCCTGGGCAACTTGGCGAGACTTTATCTCTACAATAAATTAAAAATCAGCCGGGCGTGGTAGCGCGCGCCTGTAGTTCCAGCTACTTGGAAAGCTGAGGCGGAAGGATCGCCAGAGCCCAGCAGGTCGAGGCTGCGGTGGCCAGGAGCGGCCACTGCACTCCAGTCTGGGAGACAGAGTGATACTCCAGTCTGGGTGACAGAGTGAGACTCCAACTCAAACAAACAAACAAACAAAACCAGTTTCTTTTGTGATATTATTCAATTACACTGATTCAAGAACCTGAGAGAAGATTGCTAGAAAAATTTTTTTTTTGTCTAAAAATTGAATCATAATGATGTCTATCATCCCATATAAACTTCTTTGTCATTCATTATGAACTGAATATTTGTGTTCTCTCCAAAATTCATAGGTTGAAACTTTAACCCTCAATGTGACAATATTTGGAGGCAGGCCTTTGAGAGTCAGTTGGGGCTAGGTAGGCTCATGAGGGTGGAGCCCTCATAATAGAATGACTACCCCATATGAAGAGACACTAGATACTGGAGCTTGCTCTCTCTCTAACATGTGAACATACAGCGAGAAGACAGCCATCCACAAGCTAGAAAGAGAGCCCTCACCAGAACCCAAACATGTTGGCACCGTGATCTCAAATTTCTAGACTCCAGGACTGTGTACAGATCAATTTCTGTTGTTTAAGCAACTCAGTCTATGGTAAGCCACTAGCAGACTATTAAATCATCACAAACACAAAAGACAAGTACCAAAACCCTTAAATAAGCACATAGCCATCTAAATTGTAACATTTTCATGATGTGTGCATGGGCTATCGCTATGCCACAGAGTTTGAGAATCTTGCCTGGCATTCAATTAAGCAAGGAATACGTATACTGCATTAGTAATTATACCATTTAACAAAAAACTGCAAGTGCAGGCCTAAATCAAGAAAGTGAGACAAGACCAATGTAGAACCACAACTTAGGTAGTTAATCACACTTGGGTAGTTTACAAGAAAACCAATTGTTGTGTAGAACCACAACTTGGGTAGTTAATCACACTTGGGTAGTTTATAAGAAAACCAATTTTTGTAGTTATGCTCAAAGTGATTCATTAAGAGATTCGCCCCCCAAACAATTTAACAGGCAGTACGAGTTTATGACTTCAACATGTTAAAATTGGATGTATTATACATCAGTGATATTTATTGTACTTTTTAATAGATGTTAAGATTTGCTTCAAAATAAGTTCAAATACAATGTTAGAAAGTTTGAAGCATCTCTTCAGAGTTTTATTATTTCTTGAGGCACAATTTGAAAACCCCAGGTCAGATTATAAATGTCACCTTTTATGGTCATTACATTGTCAACATGGAAGGATACCAATTTTCATTTCCACTATTTTATGCTAGCCTAAGCACCCTATCTAAGTCACATTTATTTATAAGTGCAGTATTCATCAATAAGTTCCAGTAACTCTTTCTAAAATCAGTGTGATACTCAATGAAACATACTTTCTCCTTTCTTCCTGATGTCCTGCAACTCAAAGCTTGAGTCATCAAAGGTACATGTACTTCAAACAATTTTTATCTGAAAGAACATCACACAAACATGAAAGGAACAAGGGATTCTAAAAATATGATCTCAATCAGAAAAGTTAAAATTATTTTAAGAATGAATATTTTTCTATCTAGTTATTTTAAGCACGGAGAATATAAAGACTAACAAGTAATTATTCAGCAATGTTGGGCACATGAATTCTGAAATAAGCATTCTTAGATTTTGTTATGTCATTTCACTAATGTGACAGGTAATTCTGGTCACCAACCACCATTATCTCCTTTCTTCAGTTCTAACAGAGTCTCAATTTTGTTCAAGGTATTATAGGTGGGATTATGAATCCTGTCACTTGGAGGTTGAACCCTCCTTAGCACTACTGTGTAAATCCGGATTAAGTTATGACAATCATGGTAATTGATTTATCTTGCAAATGACTGATCTATGAATGGGAATTGGAACTAGTTCTAACCAGTGAGCTATATAAGATGTTCTGCTAGGGAAGAAAGGTGCATTGGACATTGTTGGCCAACAGCTGAATCTGCTGCAGCCATCATGCAACTATGAGGGCTGAAGCCAATATACCCATGGTAGTAGAGTGATAAGATGGAAAAAAAACAGAACCTAGATGAATGTCACTAAGCTGCGGAATTAACCACCTCTAGAATTTCCCTGCCACCAGACTTTCGATTTATAATTAAGCAAATTTTATGTGGGTTTTCCAATGTTTCACATTGAAAGTATGTTAAGTTATATGACCCATGCCTATTCTAAATATGCATTTTCCTTCATTGTACCAGTTATACCTGTTAATAATAGTATTTTATACTGCTAAGTCACTGTAGTTTTCATGCAACTTGTGGATAGTTCATGTGATATAGATGCCTTTTTACCCAATGGCTACATTAGGCCCCGGGACCACCTCAGGAAATATTGGTACACTAACGCAATTAGCCAGTACATTTGGTTATCTTAATATATTTGGAACAGAAATCCAGCCAGAGAGAGAGAGAGAGAGAAAGAGAGAGAAAGAGAGAGAGAATTTAGAGGAGTAGATAAACTATTTTATTGGAGTGTAAGAGATATGAAATTCATTTACTGTGAAAGAAACAAACCATACAACATCCTTGCAAAATCATTTCTACTTATTTTTTTCAGTAGCATTCTACTTAAGCTCCAAAGATTGTGCATCAGAAGAAAACAGTGACTATGTCATAAAAGAGCAGATCCAACCTATTAGCACTCTGATAAGCAAAGCAAATAACTGAAAATAATTACTCAGGAACTCGTACATTTTGCAAGTCTTGCTCTAATGATTCATAAGACTCTCCCTGAGAGCTTGCACAAAGTCACTTCACATTGACTATCAATGTCAGTGGGGAAAAAAGAGTTTGTACTGTTTTATCTTACCCTTTCAGCGTAATGTGTAGCTTACATGTGTACATATTACCTTAGATTGATTTTGGTAGCTCTTGGACTTTGGAGAAGTAACTAGCTGATAAATGTCAGTGTTAATTCTGATGGCTGACAGGTTATTGTATGGGGTGAGCACCAAAATCATACTAGTTTTAAAATATCCATTAGTATGGAATGACTACCCTATGGTATGACAGCTATATTTGTTCATGTGTTAACAAGAATGAAAGTGGCCCCTTTTCTATGTTTGACATGTGCAAGATACCCTAAATACAATAATATCTCATTACTTCTCTAATTTGAGCAACAAATACTTTTATTTTTATAGTTCTTCAAAACTTAAAAAAATTTTTTTAATTATAGATATGTGGGATACAAGTCAAGATTAGTTACACAAGCAGGTGAAGTTTGGCCCTCCAAATGACTCTCACTTTCCCTGGTTTAGAACTTGGTACACTTTCTGATGCTATGTGTTCCCTCCACACTCCCTCCCCACCCTACCCCCAGCACTGTCCATTGACTGCCAATACCTCCCTTGTGCCAATGTGATTAATGTTCAGGTCCCATTTATGAGTAAGAGCATTTGGCATTCAGTTCTTTGTTCTTCCCAATAGCCAGAACATGGAACCAACCCCACTGCCCATCAAAGGTGGGCTGGGTAAAGAAAATGTACAGGATGGAGTATTATGCAGCCATAAGGAAGAACAAAATACTTTAGAAAGTTCCTTTATGACAGCATAACAGAGTAATACCTATCCCTGATATTTAAGACACTTTCATAATGTGACACCCTTTTCTATGCTCTTTAGAAGTGAGAAAATGGGGCCGAATGACTAAAAAATATACACCAGCACAACCATTTAGTGACAGCATCAGAATTCAGTTCCGAATTTCTTTACTTCCATGCCATCACTCTTTCAACTATATTATGATGCTTGGACAATGAAAGAATCCTCCAAATGATTGCTTATGTTTAATTAAGACAAGAAAAAGCATGAGTGTCAAATAGAAAGAATATTTTCTTTTTTCTTTTAAATCAGCCCTAGTGATCTGAGTCATTCGTTAATGCAAATGGATTGTATAAAACACAGGGAAGAACATCACATGAAATCTCAAGGACCATGTGGGAAAAGAATAAAGTCCAACTTGCTGACGGAGATTTAATTATCAATCTTTGCTTCCATTTTAGCTTCTGGTAGTGGGTTGTGGTTTATATTATGACATCAAAAGAGATATAATACACAGTTATAAACAAATAGAGCCCACTAGTGATGTCCACAAAAATAAATTATTGGATAATTTAGTGGCTATCAAGTATTTTGTTTAATTATTTTAGGTCATACGTAGACAAAAATTTATTGAGAATACTAAGACAAATATTTATTGAAAAAGAATCTTACCCAGGTCTAGTCAAGACTCTTCACTGGCAGATGGGAAAAATGAGCATTGGAATAAAGTGATTAATCCAAGATGAGTCTGGAAGTAACTGATAAAATTCAAATTCCACTTTTCTGAGCTCTTTTATTCTGCCCAGAATTTGACACGGTAAGATTCGCAGGCTTGCTGTGGAGACAGCCAGGCCTTATGAATATGCAGGTGTACATATTTATAGTGCAAGCCATTTATTCAGCATTTGTATGTGCCTGACCTCAGGTAGGGAATGTGACGTAAAGACGAAGAAGACAGTGCCTACTTTCCGAGAGCTTATGTGACACAAAGGAAGGCAGACACCTATACAGATATCCTATTGTCATGTGATAAACACAATGACAGTGGAGGGATTTGAAAGATTACTAAATGGACAACTTTTAAAAACCATCGCTCCTGACATGTCAAAAATGTCATCAAAAATGCCTTTTTTGGTGCTGCCTACTTTAGACTGTTGAAATGCAAATATTCCACCATAGGAGTCAAGAGTCCTTGGGAGAATGGTGATGGGGCTGCCTTGCTCACTTCTGAAAAGGGAGTGGTAGGTCAGACGACAGAAGGACGATAGAAGCCAAACGACACTTGCCTTACCTTCCTGTCAGGGATCTTGTGCTAGTCCCCTAGTAAGGTTTTGCATGCCAAAAAGAGTTCCCCTGCTGAATGTTAGCAGGAAAAACAGTGTGCAGGCATTAGTCTAATTCTGTATGCTAGGCCATGCGTTCAAGAATTTTTTGTGCGCACACACGATAGAAGTAATAACTACACTTCAAAATTTGGCAAATGTCCAAAACGTAGCAATTTTTTTTCATGCCTGGAAGTTATGCAACTTTTAGCAAAGTCTTTATTTAATAAATCTGAATTAAAGTGTTTTGCCAAGCATAGAGCCTCCAAGGCTATAATGGATAATGTGTCAACAGTCCCTGCATCGAAAATGAAAGTTTCAGCCCATATAAAGTGTTCATTTATCTTCTGCCAGTTACTCTCTAAAATCATATATTTGAATTCAACATAATTTGGGGGGAAAAAAAACAAGTTATCTTGAAACCTCAAACTGAGAATTTGAATGAACAAATAAAATTATTTTTGTAAAAATAATTATATAATCACTTTAATTGTACTGATTTTTAAATAAGAATTTTTGAGTCTGATTTTTAATATTATACTTTATGTATTTTAAAATTAAACTTTCCTCATATTTTAATACCATTGTAATTTCTTCTAAAAAACAAAAAACTATAGGCTGGGTGTGGTGCCTCACACCTGTAATCTCAGCACTTTGGGAGGCCAAGGCGGGAGGATTGCTTGAGTCCAGGAATCTGAGGCCAGACTAGGCAACCTAGCAAGTCCCTGTCACTAAACAAAATAAAAAAAAAATACTAACTGGCATGGCGGTGCATGTCTGTAGTCCCAGGTACTAGGGTGGCTGAGGCATGTGGATCACTTGAGTCCAGGAGTTTGACACTGGGCTCCAACCTGGGCAACAGAGTGAGATCCCAACTCAAAAATAGATAAAGTAATCACATATAAAGTGAGGGATCAAGTATGTGTTAGGAAGTATGTGTTAGGAATAGAATTTTAAACCAAAGTCTAATCAGGCTTGATTTGCTCTGTACGACATGCATCCCATTTTATGATAAATATTTTGAACAAATAAACATTTGTTGGTTATCTGGACTAGGTTCTAAACTGAAATCTAGATGGCAAGTCTCTTTGTGGACACGGAACATATGCATTGCATCCACAATGTGCACTGCAGTGACACACATATGCACACACATACACACTGTTATATATACGAGGATGTAGACACATGTGTCATGAAGACACAGATAACTTCAGTGTATTATTAGTAATAGCTCATATTCATCCAGCACCTACTATGTATTGGGACACGGGCTAAGTGCTGTACTTGGATTGGTCAAACTAGAACTATCTAAGGCCACATGCCATTCGTTGAAATAACACAAAATAGTTAAAATAATACAATAATTATTTTAAAAATAGCTATAATTGATTCTTGTATTTATTAAAATAATTATAAATGAGTGTTTGCAAGCTCATTAGTATAAAAATGATATTTTCTATGGTGGATTTTAAGGAGCACTAGGTTATTTAACTATAAATACCATGAATAGTTGGATAGCTAAGGTGCACTAGATTATTTAACTACAAATAATGACATTAAACTGCCAGGGAAGGGAGGGGCACATCTCATCAACAAGGGTACCTGCTTAATGAACACATGTATACCTAACCCTGAATTGTACCCCACATCTTTAAAATTAAAAAATTAAAAAATAAATAATAATAATAATAATAAAATCAACATGGCAACATCAAAAAATAAATAAAAACAAAAATGTTAAATAAGTGTAAGAAAGGATAAGATAAAACATATCAAATCAAACACAGCTCTGTACCATAGCATTTCTTCAAGCCTTTGTTTTATAATTAAACATGACTCTCTGTGAGAGAGTGCTTGCTGACAATGATGTCCATACTCACACTAAGGCCACACTACATCTTAGAGCAAATCTCTGACCTGATATTCCAGTGTCCACGCTGGAAAACATTAATACAGAAACTCAAAGTACAACAGCATGGCCGTGTCAGGTGTCTGAGAAAGGCTCACAGAGGAGACTAGATTATTTGACATGTGTTCAAAAGGAGACATTCAACTTGATTGATGGAGGGAGTGGGGAGAAATAAAGTTGGGTGGAAAGACAGAGACAAAGGCATACGGTTCAGGCAGGATAAGTAAGAGGATGGAGACAAGGCAGCAAGAGCAGGCCAGATCAGATCTCAGAGGCCTTGTAAGTCAAGTTTAGGAATTGGGTAATAAAGGGAACCCTACTCTGACATGCTTGCTCCCTTAAACTATATCCTCTCTCTTAACTGGGGATAAAAGATAACTGCAGGTCCCTGTTCTGCAGCCTCTACATAGCTGTGACAGCACAGTTATCCGTATTGAAGAGAAGCTTATAAACCAACTCAACAACAAAAGTCATCATATTTTTGTCAATATATGATTTGTCAATATACATGTAGGAGAATCATTCTCATTAAGATATTAACCAGGATCCTGAAGATGGGAATGTTTTAGAATTTGAGTTGGGAGGAAAATGCTGCCCTAGTCTAAGCAGAGTCAGAGAGTAGAAATAGTGTTGATCTGGGAACTGAGACATTTTTCTGGTGGTCCCAGTTCAACCAGCTTTGTGGCTACAGGTAGGCAAGTTCCTCAGCACCTCTGAACCTCACAGAGATCATTAGTGAGATGTGACTGTAAGGTCTAAAGTCTATGAGCCCTCACATCTGTGCTCTCTAGAGTGGTTTTGTTTGTATTGCGTTTTTTCAAACAACGGCAGTAAATATTGCCCTATGAAATGGAGACGATAATATCTGCCTGGCAGAACTGATATAAAGATTTTATGTAAAAGACTAACAACAACATAAATATAAATTGTTCCATTATTTCTCTAAGGCACAGTCACTTTTACACTGAGTTTATGTACCCAACATTCTCACTTTCTTCCAAGTCTCAACTCTCCCTCCGTGCTTTGTAGTTATATCTGCCCTCGAATTCTCAATTCTACTCGCCTCCCTTAAAAGTGACGAGACAAGGAGTAAGGATAAGGAAGGGAAGGACCAAAGGTTGAATACAGAGTTGTTTCTCAACTTGGTTTTAACCTGCTCATCTCATTCTCACGTTTTTCTCTGAGACTCTTCAAAACATCTTTCTCTCAGTCTAGACCGATGATTCTCAACTGTGGGTGATTTTGCCTGCCAGGGGATATCTGGCAATCTGAAGACATTTTTGGTTGCCACAGCTAAGGAGGACAGCATCAACTGACATTTGGCAGGTAGAGATCAGAGGTACCGTGAAACAACCTACAAAGCATAGGACAGCCCCTAACAACAAATAATTATCCATCCTTAATATCAGTAGGACTGAGGCTGAGAAACTGGCCTAGCTGAAGCAAGCAATTTAGCAGCAAAGGCTTTATGTTCCAGCCGTAAAGGGAAAGAATACACTAGCAGTAGGTAACAAAATTATAAGGAATCTGCTTTTTTTTTTTTTTGCTGTTCTGCATTTTAAAAGATTTTTTGTTGAACGTGTATCATTTTCAATTTTCACCACTGTTAGTTTCACCACTTCACCACAATCACTTCACCACTGTTAACTGGTGAAGCAGAGGAAGAAATGCTAAAGAAAAACTTCATTGCTTTTGAGTCTTATTGTGATAGAACACCAAGAGACAGGTCCCCATGGGACTAATCTTTAAGTGCATTGGTTCTTTTACACAGTGATGAGCTATATGTCACAGGGAAATTGCTATATCCAAATGGAAGCGGCAGCTGTGGGTCACGTCGATTATGTGATACTGGAGGACCCAGCATACACAAAGCAAAACTGTGCTTCCTATTTTCTCTTGACTGCGCTGGGAGGCTTCTACAACCTTCTTAAGCCTTACTTCAAAAGACACCCCCTCCAAAAATGAGTCTACTTAACATCCGTACTAAGTCTTATGCTGAGGATGGGTTGTGCTTCAAATGCCTCTAGTTCCATGTTTACCTTCAAGTAAACAGTCCATATGGAATAATGACTCACATGATTATGTAACCCTTATATAACATTTATATTTAAATAACCCTATGGTGTGTATATGGCACAGTGTTTTATAGACACTTGCTCAATTGTTTCTTACAAAGAACTTATAATGCATTATTAGCTCCTTTTACTAATGACAAAATATTCAGGAAGTTTAAGTTCACAAAGATCACAAGGTCTTTAAGCAAATCCTGATTTCTAAGAGGCTGCTTAGCTAGTCATGCTACCCAATATAAAACACAGAAGTGCTGATATTTATGGTATTTTATCACACCCCACACTCATGATGCAATGAAAATGGTGGTTTTCTGTAACAAGGCCAGTTTTTTGTTGCTGATGCCAACCTCTCGGCATTATTTCATTGGAAATTTAAGACCTAGCAAAGCTCCTCAACTCCACAACAAAGGTTTCATGGTTGTATTAGTTTGGTTAGGGCTGCCATCACAAAGTACCACAGACTGGGGGCCTTAAACAACAGAAATGTATTTTCTCACAATTGAGAGGTTAGAGTCTAAAATCAAGGTTGGTGTTTTCTGAGGCCTCTTTCATTGACTTTTATATGGCTGTCTTTTCCCTGTATCTTCACAAGTTCTTTCCCCTGTGTATATCTGTGTCACAATGTCTTCTAACAAGAATACCATTCAGATTGGCTTAAAGTCCACCCTGATGACCTCATTTTAACTGAATACCCATCTCTCAGTACCTTCACACTCTGGGATACTGGGGATTAGGACTTCAACCTATGAATTTTAGGGGAACCCAATTCAGTCCATAACACTGGTATCAAGGAATTTGTTAGGGCTCAGATCTGGGATTCATGAATAACAAAAACCTCAATTTTAAAATAAAAGGATCTTTGTAGAGTTCTGCCATGTTCTGCTTTCACCTATAATTCTTGAATCTGTTTAAAAAATACCTGAACAGTGCATTTTATTCTGAGGGCCTACCTTTGTGCAGTGATGTGGAAAATGTATTGACATGTTAATCTACTAATGTTTCAAGTTCTGCTGAACATTTTATTTTAAAAGATGTGAGGGGGCTGCTCAGGAGATCTGTTTTTGGCTGCTTGGGAAACCACTTTTTGACTTTCTCCGTGACTTCATTCTCCCTCCTACGCTGTGACAGACCCAGGTTCTCGCTAGCATCAGGCAGTGCTCAGCTTCTGTGGAAAAGCCGAGGGGTCCCGGCCCTACTTGTTTCCCTTAACCTGAGCTTTGCTTGTAGAATGAAGTAATTTACCAAACACAGAATTATCTCAAACAAGACAAAGCTTTTCTAGACACATCTGACATTTTCGTAATTTTGAGAGAGGCTGGAAGAGAAAGAAAGATCATCATAGAGAAGGAAGCTAACTGCTAAGGTGAGGTGTTGTTCTGTTGCTGAAGAACAAGAAAGCACTAGAATTTTATATGTAAATATCCCTCCGATGTACGTGTACTTTTCTCTGAAATAATGATGATGGCAATTGATCTATAGAATGTCAGCAAGTTACAGAAATAGAAAGAACTTGATTTATATCCACAAATCTGTCACTTGCTTCTTGCACGGCCTTGGGCAAATGGCTCACCTCCTTTAGGGTTTATTTTTTCTTATGCAATAGAGTGCTAGTAATCTCAGTGCAGTCTGTTTAATTTGCAGGTCCTGTATGGATCAAATGAGATACAGTAAGTGAAAGGCTAATGTAAACAATTACCAAGCCGGGCTTGGTGGCTCAGCCTGTAATCCCGCGCTTTGGGAGGCTGAGGTGAGTGGTTCGAGACCCGCCTGGGCAAGTGAGACCTCATCTCTACAATAAATCAAAAAATTAGCCAGGTATGGTAGCGCACGCCTGTAGTTCCAGCTATTTTGGAAGGCTGAGGCGGAAGGATCGCCAGAGCCCAGCAGGTTGAGGCTGCGGTGGCTGGCTGGGCGACAGAGTGAGACTCCAACTCAAAAAAAAAAAAAAAAAAAAGGGGTTGGCAGTAGTGGGAAACTGTCGGGAAAGGGGTGGGATTGGCAGTTGAGGGAAACTTCTAGGAGAGGGAGGGGCACACCTCATCAGCAAGGGTACCTGCATAATCAACATTTATATACCTAGCCCTGAATTGTACCCCACATCTTTATAAGAAAAAAGAGCGATTTAAAAAAGAGAATTTCTCTCACTGCTCCTGTTCCTGTTGATTTGGACATGGTTCTATGAGGACATGACACCTGTCTGCAGCATAAGCAGACATTTTGTACTCATAAGACAAAAAGTCTAAAAGAAAAATTCAAAATAATAGAAAGAAATGGAAGAACACACACCAGATGGGTCACTGAGGTCATAGCTGAACTACCCATCAAACCTCTGGACTTCTTTCTATCAATAATGAATATTCTCTAGCATAAGTCACTGTTATTGGGATTTTCTAGGACCTAGAATAGTGCCTGGCACATAAACTACTAGACCATGAGCTTCTAAAAGCATTTTTGAACCTTCTCTTAAATCAAAAGCATTTGTAGAGTCACATGATTTATATCTTATTAATTTTTATGTTCCAAACATCTAACACAATTCCTCATCCATATTAGCTAGTGAGTAAAAGTTTTGTTGAGTTAAATATGATGATAACTGGACATAAACCTAGCTAAAAAGTCAACTTATTTGAGATGATGGACTCAAGTTGTCTTCTAACAGCCAAACAGAAATGTGTAATGTCATTGTCAAATTAACAGCAGGAAAGAACAGCAATTTTTAGCACTTGAAATGTCTCAGTGACACCACTATAAGCTCTGTTAATAAACAGACATTCTCTGTTTATTTCTGTATCATTTAATGTTAATCTGTTAATTGTGACAGCTGTAGTTTATGTTTTTAGTCATTACATAGCATGTGCTAGAATATGTGCTTGATCATTATTTAGAATACACATAGAAACAATGGTGTGTCAAATAACCCCTAGCCTCTTTAGACAGCACTGGCTCCTGTTTTGGCTTACCAGTTACTAGAAATAGTGACCGTTGGCAAGTCACTGTATCTCGTCTTTCAAAATGAGAACTTGAATACGAACCAGTTTTAAAGTGCTATGAGTTTATCCTGCTGAACCATGAATTCTTCTTTTGTTTGTCTTCTGCAGTCAGAGTATTATTGGAATATTTCCCTGTGGCAGTTAAGTGCTCTCTTTAGGTGACCAAATACCTTTCTGAATTGGTATACTCTTTACCCACTCCAGTATAATTACCATCAGTTGTAAATATAAGGAAGAAATATGAGGCAAAAATTGGCCAGCAGTACCATGTGAAAAATTACTGTCTCGCAGTGCTATGAGGGTTAGCATAAATGTCATGGAATAGGAATGATCATAGTCCAAATTAAGATGCTTAAATCACAGGGTTTATTACATTAGTTTAAAATACACAGTGAGGACCCAGCGTGGTGGCTAAAGCCTATAATCCCAGCACTTTAGTTGGTGGAGGCGAGAAGATTGCCTGAACGCAAGGTTTCGAGACCAGCTTGAGCAACATGGCAAAACCCCGTCTCTACAATAAATTTAAAAATTATCATGGTGGCGCATGCCTGTAGTTCCAGCTACTTGGAAGGCTGAGGCAGAAGGATTGCCTGAGCTCAGCAGATCAAGGCTGGGTGGCCATAGGTAGCATGTAGAGGAAAGAGATAGGGTAGGTTGGCCCACAAAGGATTGGGTACAAACAGACGAAGGGTATCTTCTCTCTCTCTTCTTTCTTATTTCTTCCCTCTTGTCTCTCTGTAGCTCACCCACATCAGCTTTCCCCACTGATGTTGTGTTTACAAGGATCAGAATTGAGGTTAGAGAGCAAAGTGGCCCAACAGAGGTAATATACCTGTGACCACTTTTTCTGTTAGAGAGATGCAGGGGTGGTGGTGCATGGCCACAATAATAACTTGCTAACTAGCACAATAAGCAGCTTCGGACTTTATTTGTGACTCGTGGACAGAGTATGTATGGGGCCAGATTGGATGTCACCAATGGGTGTTTCGCTTTCAATGTAATGAAAATTGAGCATCTTGTATGCCTCATGTATATTTAGTGAATCATGACTCAGATCATTTTATCTGTTCACCACGTATGTGCTCTACTTACTTCTTCTATGTCTCACAAGCTGTTTGCGGCTATACTTATACATCTAGCTTCCTTGGTTTCCCCCCTTATTTTTTATAGCAGAATTAAATACTCTTAAATAATGCTGAAACACTTTACGTGACAGAAGAAACACCCAATTTTGGGGGGCATTTTGAAGGACAGAAGACACCAGAGATGTAGCTAGTTTTCTAAAACAGCAGTATCTCCTGAGTATTTATCTCTCAAATATATTATAATTTGTCTTGTTATATCAGCTATCTTTTTTGCTGCTGTTGTTTGTTTGTTTTTGAGTTGGAGTCTCACTCCACTGCCCAGGCTGGAATGCAATGGCACACAGGTTCTCGGCCACCCCAGCAGGCGATCCTTCTGCCTTAGCCTTCCAAGTGACTGGAACTACAGGCATGCGCTACCACGCCCGGCCAATTTTTTGATTTATTGCAGAGACAAGGTCTCGCTGAGTTGCCCAGGGAAGGTCTCAAACCCACGGGCTCAGGCAATCCACTCAGCTCAGCCTCCCAAAGTGCTGGGATTATAGGTTGAGCCACTGAGCCCAGCCTATCTTTCCTATCTTTGTTATTGTTAGTATTAGTCCTATGAACTAACCACAATGATTAATATTTATCAGTCAACTAATAGGTATTAAAGACAAATCTTTGTAGAAGATTTGTCAATCATTAACTTACATCAAAATATTTTTTAAAAAATAAACAGCGGCTTTCTTCTTCCTTGATGTGAGTTAGCATATCCAAATCCATTTGTTGAACCAAGCAGAATGAGAAGGTAAATTTGAAAAGGTGTATTTGTACCTTTCTCAATAAAATAATCACTACTTTGAATCAACTTCTGAAGCAGTATGTTGACAATACGTTGAACCTCCTGTTATTTAGATTTCTACATTTATTTTTTGACACCTTTTAATTCACTTAGAGTCCTCAAACATTATTAAATTATAAACAATTTGGTTGTATAAATTAATCAAACTAAGCCAGGCTCGGTGGCTCAGCCTGTAATCCCGTGCATTGGGAGGCTGAGGTGAGCGGATTGCCTGAGCCCGCGGGTTCGAGACCCGCCTGGGCAAGTTGACGAGACCTCATCTCTACAATAAATCAAAAAATTAACTGGGCGTGGTAGTGTGCGCCTGTAGTTCCGGCTACTCGGAAGACTGTGGCGGAAGGATTGCGTGGTAGTGTGCGCCTGTAGTTCCGGCTACTCGGAAGACTGTGGCGGAAGGATCGCCAGAGCCCAGCAGGTCGAGGCTGCTGTGGCCGGGAGCAGCCACAGCACTCCAGTCTGGGCGACAGAGTGAGATTCCAACTCAAAAAAAAAAAAAAAAAAAATTAATCAAACTAAACTATTTCATTCATTCCACAAACATTTTCACTATTTTGGTAATAGGGTTAGATTAGTTTCCATGTTAATAAATCAAAACACACGTATATTTTTGTATAACTCCAAGAATGCTAAAAATGTACAGGAAAGTACAAAAGTATAGAGGAAAAACCATTGATTTTGAAGTCAGGAGATCTGGATTAATATATTAACTCTAGCTTTAAGGTGGCTTACCTTGAGCAAATTATATAACTTTTTGGTGCCAGGTTATCTTCATTTATTGTGAGGATTAATTAAAATTGAATTTTATATGACATTGAAAGCATCTAGTACATGACTTATACATAGTAAGTGCCCAATAATATTAGTTGAATCTGAATCTAGCCTATTGCCTCATATTCCAGATGAAGAAACTGAAACGTAGGGAGGTGAAATGATTTTAAGGTCATATCTGTGGTTCATGGAGAAGCCTATTGCCTCATATTCCAGATAAAGAAACTGAAACGTAGGAAGGTGAAATGATTTTAAGGTCATATCTGTGGTTCATGGAGAAGCCTGAAAGAGGGCTGGGGAAATTTTGCAGGTGTAATTTCTTTCCCCAATTAACCTGTAATCAGATTTTCTTATAAACCTGGTCAAGTATTATGATGTAGATAAGTCACTCACTAAATATCTGTTTCCCTACCTGCCAAGCTGAGAAATAATTGCCCCCTACATTCTGTGATATTAGAAAGGTGAAGAAGTAATGCATGGGAGAAACCACTGGGAAAAACATCCTGTGTAATCATAACATGTCATTATACATATTAATTATTATAAAAACATCTCATCTTTAATAACACTATATTATAATTACATATATCAGCTCCTTTCATCTCAGGATCTGTAAATTGCTACAACCTGGGTGCTGTGAACATTCTTCAACAATGATTTCACTAGGAAGACAAAATGGGGAATTGAGACGATCAAACAGAAAATTCAGGAAAAAGCAAGCCCAGATTCTCTACATTGCCTGACTTTCACATTCCTATTTGTCCAGCGAAACACCTCAATTGTCCTTATCCCTTTGCATGTGAATACCCATCACCATGCAGATTAATATACATACATTCTAAGTTCAGTCCAAAATAACCGATGTTCCTGTACATTGCATGAGGGAGGAAAACTTTTGTCTTATTTATTACTGCATTTCTAGCACTTTGAACAGTGCCTTTCATGCAATAGGCACTCCATAAATATTTATTGAATGATGAAATAGATGAATGAATAGACAAAATAATAGATAGTATTTCTCCATTCATTAATTTATCTTTTTGTGACTACCAAATAACTGCAATTTAATCCCTATGTGGTAACCTAGGCAAAACATTTTTTGTCTGGGTGCGGTGGCTCACGTCTATAATCCCAGTCCTTTGGGAGGCCAAGGTGAGAGGACTGCTTGAGTCCATAGGTTCGAGACCAGCCTGGGCAACTTGGTGAGATCTCATCTCTACAATAAATCAAAAAACTAGTCAGGTGTGGTGGCCTGTGCCTGTAGTTCCAGCTACTTGGAAGGCTGAGGCAGAAGGATCACCTGAGCCCAGCAGGTGGAGGCTGCGGTGGCCATGAGCATGCCACTGCACTCCAACCCGGGCAACAGTGTGAGACTCCAACTCAAAAAAAAAAAACCCCAAAAAACTTTTTTTAAATAAACTCAACTCTCAGCTCAATTGAAAGTGCATTGAAATTTCTCACACTTGCACTTACTCCTTAAAATGGCTGGGTGTTTGATGCTACCACTGCTGGATTTATAAATGGTAAGACCCCAGCAGTCTGACTTCATTGCCAGTCCCAATCAGGAAAATTACTCTGTTTGAAGCTTGTTTGACTGTAAAAGCCCTGTATATTAAATTCTAAGTCCACTTAATTCGCTTCTCTATTCTTCATTAAATAAAACTCAGTCCCTTCTGATGGAAATATATAATAAAAACAACCTCTATGGTAACTAATATGGCAATATATAAAGAGTCTTAGGTCAAGCGGGAGATTCTGCCTAGAATTCTGTCCAGTACTCTAACTTACCTTTACCTGAGCCTCTCAGAGGTTGTCGATTACTTAGTCAACTAAGAATAATTTCTACTTTTATTCTTCTTTTCTTTGTGTATCCTTCCCTCTTTGCAATAGAACTCTGAAACAAGGAAAAGTCAAGAGTCAGGCATTCATAGGTTCTTCACCATATGTGATTAAATACTATCAAAACTACTCCAATATTACCCAAAACTATTTTTTTTTTTTTTTTTTGAGTTGTAGTCTCACTCTGTCGCGAATGTGCAGTGGCACGTTCACAGCCACCACAGCCTCGATCTGCTGGGCTCAGGTGATCCTTCCACCTCAGCCTTCCAAGTAGCTGGAACAACAGGCACGTGCCATCACGCCTGGCTAATTTTTTGATTTATTGTAGAGATGAGATCTCACCAAGTTGCCCAGGCTGGTCTCGAACCCATGGGCTCAGGCAATCCTCTCACCTCGGCCTCCCAAAGTGCTGGGATTATCCGTGTGAGCCACCGCACCTGGCCTACCCAAAACTATTTAAGGTAAAAGTGACAGAAACACAACTCCAACCAGTTTAAACACAGACAGGAGAATATTGGTTCATGAAAATAGGAAGTTGCTTCAGGCATAGCTGGATCCAGAGACTGAAACAATATCCCCAGTCTCTTTCTCCTTCTCTTAGCTCTTTGTTGGCTTTGTTCTCAGGTCAGAACTACTCACTGGCAGTAGAGTCATTGGCAGCTCTACTATTATAGCATCCTCAGATTGTAAAATCCCAGCAAAAAATAAACTATAAACAAAAACTGCAATCCTCCCTCCCAGCATTTCCAGTGAGGAATGTGATTGGCCTGTCTTGGGTCATACATCTCTTGGGCCACACATCTCTAAATTCCTCTGACTGGCCTGACCTAAGTTGAAAATATGAGGGGATCCAAAAAAATCCAGGAATTTATTTATAAAAAATTGTGTACTTATTCTTACATGTCTAAATTTCAGTCACCTTGAAAGTACTCTCTCTGATGCAATACACCCATGGAGATGCTTTTCCACTGCTCAAAACAGTTTTGAACTCATCAGTTTGGATGTCTTTTAGTGTTTCTGCTGTGTTTTGTGTGTTACCTCTTCTTTATGGGCAGAACATTTCTCTTTGAGGACTTTTTTCATTCAGGGTAACAGAAAGAGAGAGAGAGAGAGAGAGAGAGAGAGAGAGAGAGAGAGAGAGAGAAAGGGAAGGAAGGGATGAAAGAAGGAAGGAAGAGAGGAAAGAAGGAAGGAAGGAAGGGAGAAAAAAAGTTGCTTAGGGTGAGATTGGGTGAATCGGTGTAGGCCGGTATGCTCATAAATCTCTCATCATGAAATGGACAAATGGGCTGGGCTTGGTGACTCAGCCTGTCATCCCAGCACTTTGGGAGACTGAGACGAGTGGATTGTCTGAGCCCGCAGGTTCGAGACCCACCCGGGCAACTTGGCGAGGCCACATCTCTACAATAAATCAAAAATTAGCCAGGCATGGTGGTGCACGCCTGTAGTTCTGGCTACTCGGAAGGCCGAGGCAGAAGGATCGCCAGAGCCCAGTAGGTTGAGGTTGTGGTGGCCGTGAGCTTGCCACTGCACTCCAGCCTGGGCGACAGAGTGAGGCTCCAACTCAAAAAAAAAAAAAAAAAAAGAAAAGAAATGGACAAATGTGTTGAAAGAATCCTCAAAAAAATTCACTGAAGCAGAACGTAGCCTGTCACAACAATGCTAGCAGGTACACTGATGCTGATTGGTTCCATCCCCCACTCACCTTGTGGGGAAGCCTGTACTACAAGAGGCCCACTGTCCAAAAGATAAATCCAGGTTTTGGGGGGCCTCGCCTTGTAGACCTCCTAGGACAAGGGTAGGATAGTGTGGGTTTCCCAAATTAATACTTGATGGCAAAAAAAAAAAGCAGAAGCAAAAACAAAACAAGCAATTCTCCATTATGCTATCTTCACCTCCAGTAATATATTACATAGACAAAATGATGGGAAGAAAATGTAACACAATATTAATCATGGTTATCTCTGGATGGTGGACTTGCAAGTAAATTTTAATTTCTTTTTTATAATTTTCTCAATATTATTTATTAACCATTTTAAACAATGTACACAAATTACTAATACAATTTAAAAATA
Organism: Tarsius wallacei; assembly: GCA_963574415.1. NCBI lineage: Eukaryota > Metazoa > Chordata > Mammalia > Primates > Tarsiidae > Tarsius > Tarsius wallacei. Next base: position 20,858 of record CAUYQG010093698.1, read on the forward strand.
TAAGTATTTTAGACTGAGGCAGGAGAATTGTTTGAGCCCAGGAATTTGGTACCAGCCTGTGCATTATAGCAAGCCTTCATCTCTTTTTTTTTTTTGAGTTGGAGTCTCACTCTGTTGCCCAGGCTGGAGTGCAGTGGCACGCTTTCGGCCATTGCAGCCTCGACCTGCTGGGTTCAGGAGATCCTTCCACCTCAGCCTTCCAAGTAGCTGGAACTACAGGCATGCACCACCACATCCCGCTAATTTTTTGATTTATTGTAGAGACGAAGTCTCGCCAAGTTGTCCAGGCTGGTCTCAAACCCTGAGCTCAGCAGCCCTCTCACCTCAGTCTCCCAAAGTGCTGGGATTATAGGCATGAGCCACCGTGCCCGGCCAAGGCTCCATTTCTTAAAAAAAAAAAAAAAAAAACAGAAAAAAGAAAAAAAGCTGGCCTCAGTAGCTCAGACTGTAATCCCAGCACTTTGGGAGGCCAAGGTGAGTGGATGGCCTGAGACCGTGGGTTAGAGACCAGCTCGGGCAACTTGGCAAGACCTCGTCTCTACAATAAATCAAAAAATTAGCTGGGTGTGGGAGTGTGCACCTGTAGTTACAGCTACATGGAAGGCTGAGGCGGCAGGATCACAGGAGCCCAGCATGTCAATGCTGGGGTGGCCGTGAGTGTGCCACTGTACTCCCAACCTGGGTGACAGAGTGAGACTCCAACTCAAAAAACAAACAAACAAAATTAGCCAGAGTGATGCTCCCTGGTGTGTGCCTATAATTCAGATTACTCAGGAGGCTGAGTCAGAATGATCACTTGAGCCCAGGAGGTCAAGGCTGCAGTGACCCATGATCCTGCCACTGCACTCTAGCCTGGGTGATAATGAGACTCTGATGCAAAAAAATAAATTAATTAAAAATTAGAAGATAAAATGTTCGTATTACTTTAAGAATTCATTTCTTTTACTGAATAAATAAAGGGATATTATTACTCAGAGTAGACTGTGTGCAAAGCAGTCTCCTGAGTGTTAAAGATAAATCAAATAAATAGGTTCGTCACGGCCTTCAAGTTATTTGTTGTCAGACAAGGAGGACAAATATTGATTTAATTACTGTTGTGAGGATTTTAAAATTCCTATAGCCAAGGACACTGGCTATTTAAAAGTTACCAGCTATTCTTGCTCACTGTTTACCACCAAATTTATAGAATACACTTAAACATTCTTGTATATATGCATATATAATCATGCAGATGTATGTGTGTGTATGTGCATACACATATAACAAAGCAAAACATAAAGCTCAAATTGATTCAATTCATTTCATAAAATTTTAAATTTTGCCAAAAAGAAATATCATTAAATAATCAAAGGTCAAATCACTAAAAAATATACAATATGTATGATAGAAGAATAATTTCTTATATAAAAAATACAAATTAGTAAGAAAACATTCAACACCTTAATAAAAATAGATGAAAGACATGTATAGCTAGCTCACAGAAAGAGAAAAATAGAAGGCTGTACAATACGAAAAGGTGCTAGGCTCATTAATAATTAAAGAAATGCAAGTAAGCAAATAACCCCACAACAAAAACTGAGACATCAATTTTCATGCATCAAATTGAAAAAAAATTAAAGAGTTAGATAACATCTCATGACTTCCAGATGTAGGGAAGACAACATTGTCCTACTGGGGGCAATACAAATTGATACTTTTTTTGTAGGATGATTTGGTAACATCTTTCAAAAATATAACAGAAAATAGCCTTTGATATTGATACAGAGACTCCCTAAAGTCTGTCCATATTTTCACAGTCCCTAGAGAAGGTCATGGCAAGGACTCAAGTGCTCCTGTACAGTCCTGAACAATATTCCTGAGAGCTAATAAATGGTGTGCTTCCCCTTATCTCCTCTGCACTCCCAGTAAGTAGCTTCAGGGGATCCTTGACTTCCCTATAGTCTGTGCCCAATCAACTGAAAGATGAAAATCTCCATTTATTCCCTTCTTCTGAGTGGTTACAAGTTTGAATAATATAGCATGGATGTAATCATAAGCCTTGTGGTTTGTATAATTGTTGTATCAATGTAATCATAAATTTTGTGATTTGTATAACTTTTGTATAATGCCTGATGTCTTAGGCCTGCAAACTCCTTTACTCTACAGCAAACTTGATTAACGCTTCTCCCGGGCCCTACTGATAAAAGCTATGAGATACCTCTGATACCTGGCACCAGGAAGTCTGGACCAAAATAATGTCACTGTTGATAAATGTGGCTGAAACTCAAGTTCTATACAATGCTCTGCTAGTCATGTGGCTAATGTATAGGTACTAACAACTCTGGACTTATAAAAGTGAACTGAAAAAGTCTGGAGGGTGAGCAGAAACATTTTAGAAAGACCTCGAATAGGGCTCTGTTCCCTAGGTTCAAACTCAGAAAAAAACTTTCTACCAGTTCCCTGTCCCTTTGATTTATTGGTATCAAGACCGTAACAATACAACAATTACATTTCTAAGTATTTTCCTCCAGATCAACACCCACATGTTGGCAAAAAGAGCACACATGGAGCATTAGTGCTTTTTTTTTTTTTTTTTGGGTAAAGGCAAAAGACTGGAAATACCATCTTTGTCCACTGACATAGTGAATCAGGAGAATGGGTTCAATAAATTATGGCAGAGCGTAAATGGAGGACATTGAAGACTTAAAAAAAAAGAAGAGTCTTTATGCCGATCAGTGGTGATTTCCTGGATAGTTAAGTGAAAAGAGATATAGTGTGTCTCTTTTTCTATAAATAAATGTATATGTGTGCTTGTGTGTGTATATTTGTACAGTGTGTGCATGGAGCATTTCTGGGAGTATATGCAAGAAACTTAATATTTCTGGAAGTATATATAAGAAACTTAATAATAATACCTTACTTCTGGGAGAGGCATCAGAGATGAAAAAAACTTACATTTCATTGTGTACCCTTTTAAAAATTATTTGGATCTTTAAAAAATGACGTGCAGGCCGGGCTTGGTGGCTCAGCCTGTAATCCTGCACTTTGGGAGGCCAAGGTGAGTGGATTTCCTGAGCTCGCGGGTTCGAGACCCGCCTGAGCAACTTGGCAAGACCTCATCTCTACAATAAATAAAAAAAAATTAGCCAGGCGTGGTAGTGCGTGCCTGTAGTTTCAGCTACTTGGAAGGCTGAGGCGGAAGGATCGCCGGAGCCCAGTAGATCGAGGCTGTGGTGGCTGGGAGCGACCACGGCACTCCAGTCTGGGCGACAGAGACTCCAACTCAAAAAAAAAAAAAAAAAATGGTATGCATATGTTTGCTTTTTAACAAAAAGACGTTGATTTTTTAAATTGGTA
>CAUYQG010093700.1:0-10070 GCA_963574415.1 Tarsius wallacei
CTGTAGTTCCAGCTACTTGGAAGGCTGAGGCGGAAGGATCGCCGGAGCCCAGCAGGTCGAGGCTGCGGTGGCCGGGAGCGGCCACTGCACTCCAGTCTGGGCGACAGAGTGAGACTCCAACTCAAAAAACAACAACAACAACAACAAAAGAAAAGTGTTCTCTAATAAGCAAACAAATAGAGCATTTGCTGTTCCGAAAGATGCCCTTAATTAGTAGCATAAAATCATTTCTTATCCGCCATCATCTGTCAAAATTCTGACAATCCCTCACATCCCATCTCAAAGCCAGTTTACTTTTTCCTCCCCTGCTCGACCAAATGGAGTACACTTTCCTCTTGTGACCTGCCCTGAACTTTTTTCTTCTTTTTACTGCATTTTCTTTACCTCATTTTATATTATTTTGTATTTTCAGCTCATTCTAAATTGCTTAAATCTTGAGTCTTTGATTCATTTCATATCCTTGGTGTTAACTCACAAAGCATTTGAATACCTATTAGTCACTTCATGGCTGTGTTAAATTAACTTGAAATTTGACATGCAGTCCTATTTGTAAAAGAAGTATTACTATCTTGCCTCATTTCTATCATTATTGGTTTAAATTACTTATAAAACTCTAATACTACTGAGACAAAAGATTACTATATGTAACTAGGTTGAGAAAAACAAAATAAAATTGAAGATCTGAGTGTTTTCATTTGCATATTTTATCTTAAAGTTCTTTTCATCAGCACTGTGGAGAAAAATACTTTGATTTTTCTTTCAACTGCATGTATAAGCACTTAATAGCCATGGTGTTGGCATATAATAACCATGAATGTGATCATGTATCATTAATTATAGGTTCCTTTTTGGTTAGAATCTCTTTGAAAAAAACAATAAAAAGCAGTCTTTAGTCATTGGTAAAATTAAGAATATTGTCTACAGAAATAAAAATCATTAAAAATAAAGTAATTGTTTTAACAAATAATTAAAATAATTTCTCCTTAATTATTAAGTGAATTTATTTTTATTTTTGAAAATAACAATTATTGTGCACTTATTCTATCTCAGGTACCATCCAAGGTGTTTATGTTTAATTCTTACAGAAATAATAGCAACAGGCATTAATAGTATACATAAAGCATTATATGCTAAAATCTTAACTATGAACTTTCTACACATACTAAGGCATTAAGCTTCCCAACCACTCTATGAAGTAGGTACTATTGCTAATACTTTCATTTTGTAGTTGAGGAAATTATAACACAGACAGGTTAAGTATCTTCCCTATGGTCACACAGTTAAAAGATTTAATACTAAGATTGGACTCCATATTCAAAAATACATGCCTTAACTGCTATATAAATTATATTAATCTTTAGAAAGGATGTGCAGGTGGAACTGAAATTTGAAGTCGAGTCTGTGCTGTTTAATTAGCCTTGTGCTACAGACCTAACGCTGGAAAACAAAAACAAAACCAAAAAAATGCAACTATTTAAAATACTAAATTAAGGAAGATAGTAAAACCGAAGGTCATATTCTATATCTTAAGTCTGTTTTTACTTTCTATAATAATTTGTATAATTCACCCCGTATTCACTTATTTCTCTCTCTATCATCAGAAGCTTTAAGAAATGTAAATGCATTACTCTTTTTTATTTTTAGGTGCTTTATGCAAATTCTAAGGCAACATGTTCTCAGACACTGACTTGCTCTTTCTTCAACTAATATTTTTGCACTTGGATAAAGGCTACTTTATAAAGACTCCCACAATCCCCCTCTAAAGTACTCTGTGTTTTTTTTTAACAGAATACTATTTGCCATTCTGTTCTGCACTACATGTTTTGCTGTGCAAGTAGGCAGCTGCCATGTGTAACTTCAATGGATTCTTTCTGATGCCCCAAAATAAATCAAATTATACAGCAAGCAGGGATATCACCAAAGTCTATGTAAATAAAGATATAAAAAATTAAATATAACCTGTCATTTGCCTTGTGACTATTGAAAGTAAAACCATTCATGTGGTTCCAAATAAAACTCCTGAGGGTCACGGTTTTTTCTAAGAGGGTGGTAACTAAGAATGAACACTTTTTAACAGGGAGAGAAAAGGCCTTTTGAAGACCTGGTCAGGACTGGTCCCCATGATGCCTTTTTGCTTTACCATGTCCCAGACCTGCTCAGAACGATTACAGGACGTTCTTTCATCAATCCACACAACACGGACAGTAACTTCAAAGTGAATTGTCACAATAGTGCGCAGTAGTCTGTAAATATATAAAGCATAATATGGAGGCCTCTCAGTGTGTGGTTTAAAAAGTTTTCAAACACAGAAGGTCAAAGGCATAGCACCTCAAAGACTTTTTGTGCTGTATTCTTTTACTGCTCAGATGATCTCTCGAAGACCCAGTTTTGGGTGTTTTGAAATCTTCCTTCTGTGAATTCATCTTCATCTCCTGCAATTTCCAGTCTGCCACCAATGTCTCTGGCAAATCTCTTCTTTATCATCTCACTTTATGATTTTTGTAATATCTCAATGAATCTTTCTGCCTTCGACTGTTCTTGTCTTTGGTACATTCTGTACAACATTTATATATATATATATATATATTTTTTTTTTTTTTTTTGAGTCGGGTCTCACTCTGTCACCCAGGCTGGAGTGTAGTGGCATGATTGGGGCTACCACAGCTTCTACCTCCTGGGTTCAGTTAATCCTTCTGCCTCAGTCTCCCAAGTGACTGAGTCTACAGGTGCACACTGCCACACCTGCTAATTGTTTAATTTTTTATAGAAACAGGGTCTTGCTATTTTGCCCAGGCTGCTCTCAAACTCCTGGGATCAAGCAATCCTCCTGCCACAGCCTCCCCAAATGCTGGGATTGTAGGCATAAGCTACTGCATCTGGTCTTCAATATTGATTGCCGGGAGCCGCAATCATTAGTAAAAGTAAGGTAAAAGGGACCTGAAAACAGGAAAAACACCGGCTGGGAGCAAGGCCCCAGTAAAATGCGGCCATGACCGAGGCAAAGCCCCATGGATCCTGTTGACGGACCTTCCCTAACTTTGAAGGATTGCGTGCATAGGCTTGAGAATGTTCCCTCTTTAATTGAGATAGTAGATGCATAGATGGATGATGGCATTTGACAGCAAAAAATTATACTTGGGCATAGTGAAGGTGAGATTGCAGCAAAAGGGTGCCCCTTAGGGTGTGTAAGGATGTTTTTCAGAAACAGCAGGAGGTCGAGAAAAACAAGTTGACCACTCCCTCATAAACAACAGACCCCAGCCAAGAGCTGGTGGAAAACAACCATTTGAGATAAAAAATAGGTTAAGATATTATAGGGTTAAATAAGTAGTTTGGTAAAGATAGAAGTTAGAATATTAATAATAAAATAGTAAGATAAGATAAAATAGTAAGATAAGAGATATATAATAGTATCAGTGATAGTTAAGAAAATATAGGGATATAAGGTTAGTAGAAATAAATATATAGTAGTAAGTAAATTAAATAAGACTTAGAGTTAAGGTTTAGTTTTATAGGTAAGGATATTATAGGCCTATAATGGTAAATAGTTATAAGAAAGTTAGGAAGAAAACCAGGATGTTCACAAATGTTTAATTTAAGAAAAACACCATTGGTGGTTGAAATTGTTAAAGGTCAACTTTATTGTGAGTGCAAAAAGGATGTACGTGGGCGTTTGGTTAGCAACATAAGATACATTTTGTGAGTGCAGGGCTGCGTGGAAAAACTATATAAGCATGTGCAAGTTGAATAAAAATTGGCAGAGTCTTGAGCTCTCCCCAGGAAGAGGATTCCTGTCGTTTTCGTCTTTTCTTTTTCTCCGCTTCCCAATTCCCCCGCCTCAAGCCCTGACTCCCTCCTGGAGCTGGACTCCGGCAATTGATAGATTAATTCTCTGAAATCTACAACTTATATACAAGGACTGACAAGTTCACAAACTTGCCATCCTGTGCTTACGTTGGAGGCACGATACAAGCAACTAGGTAAGGTTTCATAACCTTGATAAATCAATGTCTCACAGTTGTGATCTTGTCAATGTGTGGTCATGTATTGCTAAGTGGTGTTCATTGTTGTTGTCACATGTTTTTGTGTGCCAGTGAGAATGTTGGAGCTTGAATTAGAGCAGTGAACAAATATTGCATTTCTTGTTATACTTGGCAAGAGTGGAAGTAAAATCAGGGACATGTTAGTCCAAGTTTATTGGGATAATGCCATGAAGAAAATGGCAGTGTACAAATAGATTAAACGTTTTTCTGAGGGGAGAGAAAGTGTCACTGATGGAGAGATCAGGATGGCCAGTAATGAGCAGAACTGATGAAAACATTGCAAAAATTTGTCAAATTGTGTGTCAAAATTTTCAGCTGACAGTAAGAAGCATAGCAGAGGAAATAAACATCAATAGACAGTCAGGAAAATCTTAAACTGAAAATCTTTGCATGAGAAAGGTGTGTGCAAAATGATCATGAAGGAGCTCTTGCATCACAACAATGCACCAGGTCATACAGCATTGTCTGCAAGGGAGTTTTTAGGCAATAAACAAATAGTTGTATTGGAACATCCTCTTTACTCACCTGATTTAGTTCCCAATAATTTTTTTCTTTACCCAAAGATAAAGAAAATATTGAAAGGAAGACATTTTGATGACATTCAGTACATCAAGGGTAATATAACAACAACTCTGATGGCCATTCCAGAAAAAGAGTTCCATCGGTGGACTAGTCATTGGCAACCTGCATAGCTTCCCAAAGGGAATACTTCAAAGGTGACCATAGTGATGTTCAGCAATGATATGCAGCACTTGTTCTAGGATGAGTTCACGAACTTAATTGTCAGTCTTGTAGTGTAATGTCCTTGCTTAAAAACTGTCAGTTGTTCCCCCAGTGTCCAGATGATAAATCCAAATTCTTTATCATGAGAGGAGAAATCTACCTGTTCATCTAAAACAATTCTTTAGTCTAGTCATCCTCTGCCACTCCTCACTCCACCCTCTTCCCAAATCTAAAATTTAATAACTTACCAGATAATTTAAATCTCACTAATTCTTCCTGGACTATTTCAAGTGGTAGCTCTTCGAAGACATTCCTAAGAGTGCCAGACATCAAGAATTTTCTTCAACCTCTGACTTCCTGTAGGTTAGAACCCCCATTGCTCACTTGCTTGGCACATACCAAATGCTACTTTCTATTGTTAATTTTATTTTTATTGATGTTTTATATACCTGAATACCTTAAACATTTTTCACAGAATGGTTTATGTCTTATATGTTGTTATGTCCCCAGTATTATGCCCCAAAATGAAGTTACTAGATGAAAACTTACTAATGTAAATTTTGATAATTTTGATAATAATGATAGTTGGCCTTGATTTAAACTTTTTCTCATGCTTGCAAGGGAGTATAGGCCAAAGACAAAAAAGACTACCAGGAATGTTTCAGAGTGAACCTACTATTACGGAGGAGATTGACTTCTAACACTCATATTATGTCTAATAACTCATAATATTTCCTAAGTTCAAATACCTGAGAAAGGCTAAAAATGATAAATCTAAACTTCATATGCATTATATAACTTATATTATGCAATTCATTCAGACACAAAAATGTAAGCCACTTCTATACATAAGCACTATAGAAAGAAGTATAAGTCCAAATTTTTAAGGAATTTATAGTTTTATTGAAGACATAAGCTATACACACAAACTAAATTAACAACAAAGATAATATGGTAAGAAGTTTAACATGAGGAGGAAACAGTCTCAGTGAATTCATGAAATTTTATAAATTCCTGCAACATCTCTCCATGGAGGTAGTGCTCCTGTCTTTGAATTTTATTTTATCTTTATGACCAATATTTAATAATTTGTGAGCTTAATTTAATAAGTCCTCCCATCTCAGTAAGATTTTTTAGCAATCATCATTATAGTCTCTATTGGAACTATTATATTTCAATATCTTACACAGTATTTGTTGCATTATTCTCACATTCTCAAGATAAAACATGACATTTGCATTATTCTTATTACTTTATATTTTGCAATTTTAATTCCACAAATGTATTATTACTGTTCCAAAGAATGAAAATTAATCTTTATGTCAATGAATATACAAAATATGTATAGGAGCTCAAATTTTTATGGCCTGCTTTTTTTGTATATTTACATTCATATTTAGATGATGATTAAAGATGCAACATAATATTGAGAATAACTGCCATCACTGATGATATGTAAATGATTAAGGATGTTTCATTTTATTTTGTTTTGTCTGTATGGTAAGCAAAAATTGAAATGTGAAAGAAATTAGTTACTTTCAAAAGTAAAAATCTCCTTTAAAAAATATACATTCTCAAGCAAATCTAGGAAAATAGATTTAATTTCTATTTTAAGAAACAAAAACTGAAACTCTAAAAGATAGAAAACTATATTCCTATACTTAAGGTGGTAGTGAATATATATATTTACTAAATGAAACAAAAAAGGAAAGATCTAAAGAGAAAAGAAAGGAAGAGAGAAAAGGGAAGAGGGAGGGAAGGAAGGAGGGAGGGAGGAGAGGAAGGAAGGAAGAAAGCGAGTTTACTTATTAGGATAATGGTAGTTGCTATTCATAAAAAAGAGCAATTTCAAAATCTCAGTGGTTTACACCATAGAAGGAAGTTTATTTTTCTTTCATGTAGAGTTCCAAATGGATATTCTTGATCAGCAAGAGGCTCCGGTCTTAGGGATGATTCGAGTGCACAGGCATTTTCCATTCAGCTCCTGCCACCCTCAGCAAGTGTCTTCTGTGGAGCTCGGCATGAGGAAAGTGTTTGTGAGGCAGTCCTGGAAGCAGTTCACATCACGTTGACCACATTCCAACAGGTCTGGTGAGCAGCTATCCAGGATCTACCATAGCAGGTTGGAAGAAAGAAGTGAAAGGAAGGACAAGAAAAGAAGAAAGGAACTAACTTACCCCAAAACACACAGCTGGTAGGCATTGGGTAAGATTTGAGCACATGCCTCCTGGATTCCTGTCCTAACCCAGATTTGCTCCAGTATGCCTTACTTCTCTTGAGTGTCAGAACCCACATGGTTTTGCATAAAGCAAACTTGCTTGCCACCAAGTAAATGCTAATAAAAACATCAAATTCCCATCTTTTTATTGAGGCAGTTGATATTCTATGTTGTATCCAAAATTTAATATTGGAATTAATACATTTATATTAAAATGTTCAAGCATAAGGCTAGCTCAAAAATAATTCAAAGAACACTGAGTAACATTTCATTGTTCTCACTATGTGCTGACTCATATGTAAATAAGTAGTTGTCATACTTCTGACCATAATTTTTCTTCATATAATATAGATTACATAATACACAGAAAGTAATTTATTTTGAAAATTAACTTTAAAAAATAAAGGCAGAGTGATTGATCAAATGAAGATCCCTATCAAACCAAGGAATGTAGAGTCTGAAATCAGTTTCGAATTTAAGATAATGACTTTTCTATTTTATATGTTGCTTTATAATAGTGAAAATTAAGTTGCCCTTTGTTTGGGTCAAATATGACCAAATACCCACCTAGGCATAAATAGAAAATAATTTTTGTTAATTAGAATGAGAAAAAAGTGTAACCACAAACACAAGTTAACAGCTTCGTTTGAGTAAAGAAAGAATCCTCTAACAATAGACTTCAAGATAATTGCCAAGCTTTTTTATTTTCTTTTTCTACTAATATTAAAGACATCATCAATGACATTCTTATCTATGTAAAACAACTATTTGATCAGTACAGCTCTTTAAATAACACTAAACAATTTTTTTACTAAATTCAATCACATCTTATGAAAAACTATAGCATAAAATTCCTATTCTTTTTTTAAAAGTAGACAACAATAAGATAACCTCTGTGACTTTTGGGACTCATTTATAAAATATTTCTATAAAAATCACGATTATATTGTCTCAAATGGTAATGCTGCCGTTGCCCTATACAATGATAATAAACATTGCAGTTTTCTCACACAAGATTAATATCATCATAATAGGCATAGATATTTTTACCAGAAAAAATAGTGATTAACAATTAAAGAAATAAAGTTTGTCTTCTTTCTTTTCCCCTTTCTTCCTTCTTTTTATTTTTGTTTATTATGATCAGATTGCTCTTTATTTTTTTTATCTGTCCTTCCTACCAGCAAAAATATTTCATGGACCCACACATAAACACACATTTGTGTAAGCCATGATCCTGCAGCTAATCTTTTTATATGCCTCTGAAATAAAATAATTTGGATATTTTATACTCTGAGCCGAGGAGGTCGTGGCTGTGGTGAGCTATGATGGTGCTACTACACTCCAGCCTGGGCAACACAGTGAGAACCCAACTCAGATAACAACACCAACAATAAAAACTGGACAAAAAATAAAATAATAATATACCAATTACCATAATGAGATGTCAGTATGAGATTTGGTCATATGATAAACACTATTTTTTTTTTTTTTTGAGTTGGAGTCTCACCCTGTCGCCCAGACTGGAGTGCAGTGGCCGCTCCCAACCACTGCAGCCTCGACCTGCTGGGCTCCGGCGATCCTTCTGCCTCAGCCTTCCACGTAGCTGGAACTGCAGGTGCGCGCAACCATGCCCGGCTAATTTTTTGATTTATTATAGAGATGAGGTCTCGCCAAGTTGCCCAGGCGGGTCTCGAATACTTCTTTTTAATGACCTTTTTACTTTTATAGATTTAGGGGGTACAACTGCAGTTGTGTTCCATGGATATGTGGGGTAGAGGAGAGGTCTGTGCTCTTAGTGTACCCATGCCCCAGATAGTGAACATTGTATCCACTAGGTCAGGAGTCCCAAACCCAGGCCAGGGCCTGCTAGGAACCCGCCATACAGTGGTAGGTGAGCAGAGGGCAAGTGGAGCTCTGCTTCCTGTCAGAGTGGCAATGGCATTACATCTAAGAGGAGCGCCCACCCTATGAGCTCCTTATGAGAATCTAATGCCTGATTATCTGAAGTGGAGCTGAGACGGTGATGCCAGTGCTGGGGAGCAGCTGCAAATACAGATTAGCATCCACAGTGAGGTTGGACTGCACATCCCACCCCGCCACCATGCATGGAAAAATTGTCTTTCATGAAACCAGTCCCTGATGCCAAAAAGGTTGGGGGCAGCTGCACTAGGTCATTTCTCATCTCTCACCCCCCTCTTATCCTCCTACCTATCTGAGTCTCCAATGTCTCTCTCTCTATTTTTTTGAGTCGGGGTCTCACTCTGTTGCCCAGGCTGGAGTGCAGCGGCATGATCATGGCTCACTGCAGTCTCAATCTCCTGGGCTCAGGCGATCCTTCCATCTCAGCCTCTCAAGTAATTTGTGGAATTTTTTTTGTAGAGATGAAGTCTCACTATGTTGCCCAAGCTGATCTCAAACTCTGGGATCAAGCAACTCTTCTGCTTTGGCCTTCCAAGGTGCTGGGATTGCAGGTGTGAGCCACCATATCGGCCTCCAATGTCTATTATTTTACTCTCTATGTCCCATGTGTATGCATTATTTAGCTCTCACTTATAAGTGAGAACACATGGCACTTGACTTTCTGTTTCTGCATGATAATACTTCTTGTTCTAAAATCTGCTTAACCTAATATGAATACAGGCACTTCAGGCCGGGCTTGGTGGCTCAGCCTGTAATCCCAGCATTTTGGGAGGCCGAAGCGAGTGGTTTGCCTGAGCCTGCGGGTTCGAGACCAGCCCAGGCAACTTGGAGAGACCTCATCTCTACAATAAATAATAAAAAAAAAGCTACCCGGGCGTGGTCGCGCATGCCTGTAGTTCCAGCTACTTGGAAGGCTGAGGTGGATGAATCGCCAGAACCCAGCAGGTCAACGCCGGGGTGGCCATGAGCATGCCATTGCACTCCAGCCTGGGCGACAGAGCGAGACTCCAACTCAAAAAAAAGAAAAAAAAGAAATACAGGAAGGTATGCTTTGTTCTTTCTTTTCTTTGCCCCCAGATGTTTATTTATCATTAGAATTTTTTATTTTTTTCATTCTGCTTATTTCATCTACCTCCTTTCATTCTCAGTCTTGATATCTGAATAAG
>CAUYQG010093703.1:0-15699 GCA_963574415.1 Tarsius wallacei
ACTGGTAAAAGTAAACCCCTGGGATAAAAAAAGAAAAATACAGTGTTTTCAGATTTTTTTTGTTGTTGTTGTTTGTTTGTTTGTTTTTTGAGTTGGAGTCTCACTCTGTCTCCCAGACTGGAGTGCAATGGCCGCTCCCGGCCACCGCAGCCTCGACCTGCTGGGCTCCGGTGATCCTTCCGCCTCAGCCTTCCAAGTAGCTGGAACTACAGGCGCGCGCTACCACGCCCGGCTAATTTTTTATTTATTGTAGAGATGAGGTCTCGCTTGCCCAGGCGGGTCTCGAACCCGCGGGCTCAGGCAATCCACTCACCTCAGCCTCCCAAGGGCGCGGGATTACAGGCTGAGCCACCGAGCCCGGCTATTCCTTGTTTTCCATGACTAATTGCCTTCTAAAGACTCACCAACATCTGTCAGTATGTCTTTTAAAGAAAACTGAAAAAACACAAGTCTTTTGTGATTACTATTATTAGCTATTTTGTTGTTGAAATGGAAGAAAAAAACAAAGTAAAATACATTTAAAGAGACTGCTAAAACTCACAACACTAAAATACTTAGTGTAAAATTTAAATATTTATATGTGACAAGATTGTTTTGAATAATAATTACCACAACCTTGAGTGCATGCTAATGTTTCTAAAATTGTTTTTATTACCAGAACATGCTGCAGGGAATGTCTGAGAGAAAAAAAAAATCAGACATTAGCTCAAGAATTCCTAGGGAAATAGTAAAAATATTCAGTCACCCTTTTCATTCTAAATGCTTCACAAATTGTAAAATATCAAAACAAAAGTATATCAATTATGAATATGCCTGTTTCCCATGTTCTATATCTGTTGCAGTAGAATTTCTCATATTTGTGTTTACTAAGGTTACGTATGTAATAAATGTCTAAGATGATTCATAATTGCTTTATTTGAAGGCTAATTATACGATTTAAAGTCACTATTTAGCTGGGGCATGATAGCACATGCCTGTAGCTCTGGCTACTTGGAAGTCTGAGGCGGAAGGATCACTGGAGCCCAGCAGTTCAATGCTGGGGTGACTGTGAGTGTGCCACTGCACTTCAGCCTGGGCGACGGAGTGAACCTACAACTCAAAAAAAAAGCCACTATATTGTGTAGTAAATACTCTGGGTGCCCTGCCCATATCTCCTTTACAGGCTGGATTGCCCATCCCTCAGGTAGCCTGCGTGTCAGCTGCCAACAGCTCAAAACTGTACCATTATTCCAAAAAATGCTCCTGTCTAAAATAAAACCAACTCCTCCTGGGCATTGTGTGAAGCTCAAAATGGACAGATGAAGGAATGCAGAAAGCTAGTCATCTTTCCTCTAATAGGACAACTTTTTATTGTCTATTGCCATTCACATGCTTGGGCTCCCTACTGGGTCAACAGAAGTCAGACGTCAATGGAAATCAAATCTTTTTCTAGATTTTTATTCTATTTACTCCTATACCCCTCATTATTTTGTGGTTTTCACTTGACAGAATTATCTCACTTTATCACTTGCACAATATGTGTTGTTTTAGTCTCTGCTTCTGTGGGAACCTGAACCAAGAAAGAAAAACCCAGCTACCCATTATCTGAAATAAGATTACAACCAAAAGCAGGGATTTGAGGATTCAATGCTTACACAATTATGTTTAGTTTTTACATGATAGTCTGAAGAGATCCTAAAGAAGTCCAAGATTATAGGTAAGGTGGAACAACATTCCCCATTGTTCTCTCATGTTCCTACACATCATTTATCCACTTTTATACTGGGCTTTCTTTTCAAATATAGTGAACAACTTTGAAAGATAGTGTTAGCGACTACCTTCAGAACAGAGTACAGATTTGTTTACTGTCGAGGGTAATAAAGAAAATGTCTATTTCTGAGGCAAAGTTTGGGCAGGTTTGCTATTAGCTTCCTTATTTGATTAGGGGATCCCTTATACTTAGAATTTCCTTAATTGTGTTGTAAACCTTCTGTATATGTAGATTGTAGGACTGTTCTGCATCATTCCCTGGGACTTAGGGGAGGGCAGGGGAACCAAGGCAAACATGGAGGTCAGACTGCTGCTTTGCTGTAAATAATAAAATCCTATGCTTCCCTGTCCAGGGAGTCTCTCGTATTTCACAAGGAAGTCTCTTGTGTTTTGCCAGCATCCATAAAATAAGAGATAGAAGGGAATGTTTCCTTTATCCTAAGTGTTTCCTATAATCTTAAGTGTATTTAGGATGTCTTTGGACCTTTAGTTAATAATTCAATAATTCAATAAAACCTTTAGTTAATAATTCAATAAAAATAAAATGACAATTCTTTAATAGATTTAAAAAGGACCATCCTTAGACATATAGTATCTAACAAAGATGAGTGGACAGAGATTCTAGACATTATGCTAACATAATATTTACAGAAAGGACTTATAAGAAGATAACATAGTATTGTTATAGCCGCACCGTAAGTAAGGAGTTGCCAACACACTAAGAGTCCAAATTTTGAGTCCTTTATATCCAGCGGTTGAGAGCAGGCTCATGCCAGAAAGAAACACTAGACCCCAAATGAAGCAAGCAAGGGGTTTATATAGCAAAAACCATAAGATTACAGAGTTTCAGTTCTGGGTAGGGAAAAAGGATATTTTTTCAAAGTACAGGTCGTTAAAACCATAGAGAGGAAGTGCAAATTAACCGCAGGAGGGGAGAGTGTAAATTACATAGTGTGCCAGAACTGTTTCAGGAATGTTATAGCCCTCCAGGGAAGGAAACGGAAAAACCATAAATTGCAGGACATGATTTATGGGCTACTGGAAAGGTTAGGGTGGTCACACGGAGGAGGGGAGAAAGGGAGAACTGAAAGACAAAATGGAAGAACTGATACAAAAAGGAGTTACCTTTGTAAGCTAACTTAGGTTACTAACAGCTATTTCATTCCCTCTGTTTAGTTATTCATGAGTCAAAGCATTGACTCATTTATCTTGGACAGAGGGTTGTAATGGGCCCCATATACATGAGTTTTACAGACGTGATTCATTGTTAAATGAACCGGACTATCTAATTTAATATACAGGGCCTGATGAGCAGACCAGAAAGGAGGAAAAACCGGGGGTCAGCCAGACCTGTAGTTAAAGTGGTTAGCCATGGGTTCCAATCAAATAAGGTTTGAAACCAGGAATTGTTATTTTCTTCTTCCTTTTTTCCTCTGTCCAAATTTTCTCAAAACTTTTGGAGAGTGTTTTTAATGAATCCTGATTTATTGACATAGAAACAGCATGATTTCCCTAGTGCTACACAGAGTCCTCCTTGGGACAGGAATAATAAGTCTAGACCTCTGAGATTTTGGAGCACAACTTCTGGTAAGGATGTGACTTGGTCATGGAGCTAATCCATGGCAAATTGAAGGTTTCCTATATCTGCATCCATTTCTTGAGCCAGGTTGGACAAACCTTATTCTGCAAACTAGGGCTATGGTGCTTAGAGTTGTTCCAGCTACACTGAGGCCTATTAAGGCCGGTACTAGCAAAGGGGTGGTACATTTCCAACAAGTGGCTGGGAGGCTGGGAGGAGTCAGCAAAAGGGTTCCCTTAGGGCCACTGTTAGCATATACCTGGGGAAGTACATGAATGGCAACACATAAGGTAGGTTCACTGTTTAACTTTTCAGTAGTAATACATTTTGTGAGTCCTGCAGAGCATGCTAACCAAGTGTGGGTAGGAGCCACATAAGTCATGGACTCTGACATGGTTAGGGTGAGAGACACATTGGAAATGTCAGAAAAAAAGAGATGCCGTTAGATTGAAGCCTGAAGTTAAAAGGCAGGATGCATTACCAGTTATATCTCCTATTGCAATGTGAACAATTTCTGGAGATCATTTAGTTTTATCAGCATTGCTGACAATGGGAGCCTCAACCCCAAGGCCTATGTAATATAGGGGTTTGGATTTTAAACAGAATCAACAGTCCAAGGCTAGCTGGGGCAATGTAATGTTGAGCAAGCGATGCATGCTTGTTAGCACAGGAAAAAGACTAGGAGGCTGTAGAATTGGCTTTAGTTGTTGAGTGGATGTGTTCTGGGTAACAATGTTTTCTATAGGTTGTATAGGTTGATGATAACTAAACAAAGTGTCTCCTAGTTCTGCCAATGGCCCTATTAGCTTAGCCAAAGTTTTGTAGGTGAGTGTACATCATTGGATGGTGAACAGGGCACCTTGGTCATAGCCAGTTACATAAGTTCATATGCCCCAGGTGAAGCCTGTACCCCAAGGATAGTGGAGGGGATTGTTAACTTATATGTATGCAGGCACTTGAATTGGGTTTGGGCTAGAGGCCCACCAGCGGGTGAGTTTGGAGGTGACATAGATACCCATCCCCCCGTAAGTAGTGATAGTGGCTCATTTCCAGTAAAGGCAGAAGAAGTGATCAACCTGTTCACATTGTCAGTCAGTGGGACTTGCAGGGCAAAGATAAAAATCTACTGCTTGTAGATTAGAAGAGGTGTGTAGGTTAAAATAAGGATTTCTGTTATGATGGGTGCCAGGGAGAGAGCTGGAGGTATACATTTTAGAGGAGAGAGCCAGGAGGTCAGATAAGTCAACCTTGAGTAATATAGACAGTTCCTGTTTATATGTCCAATTTTGGTTGACTAACACCTTTCCTGACGCAAAAGAAGTTAGAGAAAAAGAATAGGTGGGATTCCTAGCATATCCATTAGGAAGAAGACTAGCTATAAAACAACACCAGAGCAAGAAAGTCTTAGCTTCAGAGGGTCAGATACAGGCATGACCATCCATTGCTGACTGTTGTCCTTGGTCTTTTTGACTCAGGAGTGGTGAATCCAAGTTGGTAACCTGTCAACCTTGAATGTTGTAGGAGTGGTGAGGATGATGATGAAGGTTCCTTTCCATGCAGGAGTTAATCTCTCTTTCTGGAACTTTTTGATGTAGAACAGATCCCCAGGCTGGAAAGGGTGACAGGGCATGGAGGAGGGAGTTGGTAAAAGTCACAGACATTGGAATGGACAACAGCCTCGACCTGTTGGAGAGACAGGAGATACCTTAAAAAAGACTGATTAGTAATTTCTTCAAGGATAGGGTCTCTTAATTGGGGTAGTAAGGGAGGAGCCCTTCCAAACATGATTTCATATGGGGTGACCCCAGTCTTGTAAGGGGTGCATCGGACTCGGAGGAAGACCAAGTGTAAAAGGCTTATTCATTTTTCACTGGTCTCTATTATTAATTTGGTTAAAGTAGTGTTTAAGTTTTGGTTCATGCGTTCTACCTGTCCAGAGCTTTGTGGTCGGTAGGCACAATGTAACTTCCAGTTTATATTTAGTGCTTTGTTAACCATTTGAGCTATGGACGAGGTAAAGGCAGAACCGTTATCAGAGCCAATGGAGACAGGGAGCCCAAACCTAGGAATAATTTCATTTAATGAAAACTTTGTGACCATAGTGTTGTTTCATTTTTTGTGGCAAAAGCCTCTGCCCATCCCGAAAAAGTATCCACAAAAACCAGTAGATACGTGTAACCCTCATGGGAGAGTTTTACCTCAGTAAAGTCCACTTTCCATGTTCCTCCAGGGCTCAGTCCCCAGGCCTTGATATTTTTTGGTGGTTTTGGTCCTTGTTTTGCATTTACTTGTGCACAAGATGGGCATGTTTCAGCGGCTGTGGCAGCAAGGCTTCTTAAGGCTTGAATGTAGTAGTACCAGTTTAGCATTTCAGCTAATTCAGTACCTCCCAGGTGGATAGTAGAATGAAGTTGACTTACCAGAGTACGTTCAAGGGTGGCTGGAAGGATGATTTTGGAGTCCTTAGTTATCCACCATCCTGAGGTTTCTTTCTGTGCTCCTGGTAGGTCAACTTACTCCTCTTCTTCTTGGGAATAGATGGGCAGTTTTGGAAGTGAGGGGACTGGAAAAGTTTTAGTTAGCAGAATAGTGAGGGGCTTGACTGGGAGTTCCACTGCCTCACAAGCTGCCCGATCAGCTGGGCTATTTCCTGTTGCATCTGGAGTGTCTTATTTTTGGTGCCCCCTGAAATGAATGACAGCTACCTCTTTGGGAAGCCATATAACCTCTAGAAGGGCTAAAATTTCTTCTTTGTGTTTTATAGTCTAACTGCCATGGTAAGAAGTCCTCGTTCTTTGTAGATTATGACATGGAGAGTAGCAAAAGCATACCTGCTGTTGGAAAAAAAAAATCTACCCGTTTTCTTGTTCCCCAGTGCCAGGTCTGGGTTAAAGCAATTAGTTCAGCCTTTTGGGCAGATGTGCCATTGGGCAAAGACTGTGATCAGATTACTTCATGAGCCGAGGTTACTGCCGCACTAGACTTATGGACTCCCTTTATTACCAGATTGCTGCCATCCGTGAACAAGTCAGCATCAGCCTGGTCTAGGGGAGTGTCCCAAAGATTGGGATGGCTGGCTTGAGAGATATCCAATATGTCCTCACAATTATGAAATGGCATTTCTGTATCATCATCGGGCATCAGAGTGGTCAGGTTGAGGCTCTGAGTAGTAGAGAAAGGTGGTCTAGGCTGGTTGAGTAGAAGGCTTTAATATTGGGTGATATGAGCGTTTGACATCCAGAGACCTGTGGCCCCCCCAAAGTAGGGCTTCTACAGCATGGGAAATGGTCAGGGTTAAGTTTTGACAAAAAGTCAGTTTGTCTGCCACCTTAATTAGTATAGCTGTAGCAGTTTGATCCCCTGCTGGGGCTTGGCAATTTCAGCAAATCCAGGGATCCACAACTGACGGTATCCCACTGCCCCCAGGAATTCCCATACCTGTTTTTTCAAGGTTGGGGTGGGGATTTGAAGGATCACCTCCTTCTGGGCCATGGTAGTGTTCACTTACCCTTTTTTAGCCAGTATCCTAAATAGAAGACCTCGGCTAAGCAGAGTTGTGCCTTCTTAGCCAATACGTGTTAGACCAGGTCCTGGAGAAGCTGCAACAAAGCCTTGATGCCTTTTAAACAAGTGTCCAGATCTGCTGCCGTGAGTAAGAGATCATCTACATATTGGAGCAAAATACACTCAGGGTGCAAGTCATGGAACCCTGTTAGGTCCTGTTGCAAGGCTTCCCTGAAAACAGTTGGGGAGTTTTTTAATCCCTGCAGCAACTTGGTCCAAGTCAGCTGACTGGTATCCCCTGAATTGGGACCCATCCATTCAAGGGCAAAAATGGGTTGACTAATGGGGGACAAGGGAATGGGGAAAAATGCATCCTTCAGATGTTGAGGGGGAAGTAATCTGAGTAACACGTAAGGGTTGGGAACAGTAGGATAATTGTTTCAACCTGCTTATTAACCTCACTTAAGTCCTGGACTAGTCAATAGTCAGAGGTTCCTGGTTTTTGAACTGGCAAAAAAGAAGTGATCCATGTCGATTGGCATGGTGTCAGTATATTAGCCTTTAAAAGTCTTTTGATATGAGGAGCAAGTTCCCTTCGAGCCTGCAAACTCATAGGGTACTGACATACTTTGACCAGAGTGGCTGATGTCAATAGACTTACCACAACCAGTGAGTGATGTGCCAATCCTGGTGGATTTGTCTCCACCCAGGCCAAAGGATATTCTCGCTGTAGTTGTTGAAGCACACTTAATATGGCATTCTCAGTGGAGGATTTAGAAGAAGTTAGATGGTACTCTTCAGAAAGTGGAACAGTTAGAAACATTTGGTAGGCAGTGGGAACAAGCATTTCAGTTTTGTCAGGTGAAAACACAATGGTTGCTCTTATCTCTTGATGCAAATCCCAGCCCATGAGCGGGTATGGGCAGTCAGGGGCTATTAGAAACAAGTGGGTAACCCATTTTTCACCTGAGTCAATGTCCAATTGGAGGTGAACTTGCAGTTAGTAATTGCACCTGTTGCCCCTTGAATGGAAATTTGCTTATTGGACATGGGTCTTAATGGTGATTTTTGGACTGAAAGCTCTACCCCTTTGTTCACTAAGAGTTGAACCAGGTGGCCCCTGATAGCTGCAGTTACCATGGGCTCTTGGGAGCCTAAGGAAAAAGAGCCCTGGCCTCTTCAGTCAGAGTCATTTTCTGTCCCCCATGCAGCAAGCAAAACCAGGACTGGCTTAGGGTTGTCCATTTTTGGGTGAAGGGGGCAATCTTTTTTTCAGTGACCAAATTCTTTGCAATATGCACATTGATTCTTCGCCAGTAGGGAATATCCATCCCCTTTTGTCCTTTTCTAGCATCTCCTTTTTTCTGACATGGTGGTTTTCAGTCAGGTCAGGAGACTTGGCAGAAAGTTACCAATATTTTTGCCTGACGTTTGACCATTTTATCTGCCTCTTGTGTCATCTGTTTTTATTTTTCAGCATCGCAGTTATTAAAAACCATTTGGGCTACTTCAAGCAGTTGGGAGATATTCATTCCTGTAAAGCCCTCAAGCTTTTGTAATTTTTTTGCAGATACTGGGGCCACCTAGGCCACAAAAGCCAAATTAATGGCCTGAGCATTTTCAGGTGCCAGGGGTATATGTACGGAATGCCTCTTAAAGACATTCAAGGAATGCCCCCAGTGACTCCTCAGGACCCTGAAGAATTTCAGTAGTTTTAGAAAGATTGATAGGTTTCTGGGCTGCTCCCCTCAAACCAGCTAATAGAGTCTGGTGATAGGTATCTAATGCTCTGGACACTGCTGATTTGTTAGGGTCCCAATCTGAATGAGAAAAGGGAAAAACTTCATTTAAAACTTCCTGACTTTCCTCCTCTGTACCAACAGTTGAAGCTAGAACAGACTTTTTAGCCCCAACTCTTATGAGCTCTTGCTCCTCACAGATAAATAGGGTTTGAAGGAGCTGCTGTCAATCATCCCAGGTGGAGTGATGAGTATGCATGATTGATTCTACCAGAGAGGTTAGAACCAGAGTTTTCTCTGAAAGCAGCAGATTTGAGCTTTCCAGCTGAACAAATCAGAGGTAGAAAAAGGGACATACACCAAGAAGGGTCGTTCAGTCTTATCTGCCCCCTGTGGAGAGGGAACTCCCTGGAGGGAAAGGAGAGGGGCTGGATCCTTTCAGGATCAGAGGCAAGGAGCCAGAGGTGGAGAGGGCAAGGGGGAAGTGGAAGAAGAGATGGTAGGTGAAGAAGCTTGTGGATTACATGGTGGAGCAAGGTGAGGGCTTAAGTCAGAGATGACTGGGTCTGCCAGAAGATCCTTGGTAGGGGGAGGCAAGACAGGGTAGAGTTTAGGGGTAGGCTCAGAAGAGGGCAGAACAGGGGAAGACTATGGATCAGAGGAACATGACAGGAGAGGACAAAGAGACTTGGAAACAAGTATGCAAGAAGGGTCCTGAGTTTTAAGAGAACATATCTTTAACCATGGAGTAGGATTTTGGACTAAACTTAACCATTGGTCAATATAAGGGAATTGGTCAGGGTGACCAGTAGTTCCCATGACAACCTTCCAGGCAGACTGAGTGATGCAAACACCCAGAGACCCAGTGGAGGGCCATCCAACTTTAAACAAAGGCCAGTCAGTTTTACAGAGGGTGCTGAACCTGCCTTTTGAAAGGCAGTCACTGTAGTCCTCAGTAAACCCAACAGAGAAATTCTTTATCACGCAGTCCAGGGGACTGGAGGGTCAAGAAGTTTGTGACCCCATATTGTCAAAACCAGTGAAGGAGCCAAAACTGAAATCAGAAACTGAACTGAGACTCTATTAAGCTAACATCTTGGCCTAATGAATAATGTCTAGGGGCTGACCTCGTCTGGCTGTGACTCCCTTAATAGAATGGCCACAAACAGAACAGATTCTTACCTCCTAGGAGAACACAGACAGACTCTGGTATTTTTGAGACAATGGGAAGCCAACAGTCATTCCTCTCTCCAGGCCAGATGAGAGGTTATAGGGCCCTGGAATGTGTCAGGGGGCTCCATCCCTATAACTTCTCCACCAAGTCGGGGAGAGCCAGAGTGAGGCCACTTCCCGAGCTTGGTGATCTCACTGGGACCTCCAAATGTTATAGCTGCACAGTGAGTAAGGAGTTGCCAACACACTGAGAGTCCAAATTTTGAGTCCTTTATAGCCGGCAGTTGAGAGCAGACTCATGCCAGAAAGAAATTCTCGACCCCAAATGAAGCAAGCAAGGAGTTTATATAGCAAAAACCATAAGATTACGGAGTTTCAGTTCTGGATAGGGAACAAAGGAGATTTTTTTCAAAGTATAGGTCATTAAACCGTGGGGTGGGGGGGAGTGCAAATTAACCACAGGAGGGGAGAGTACAAATTACATAGCATGACAGAACTGTTTCAGGAATGTTATAACCCTCCAGGGAAGGGAACTGAAAAGTCATAAATTGTGGGACATGATTTATAGCCTACTGGAAAGATTAGGGTGGTCACATGGAGGAGGGGTGAGGGGGGAACTGGAAGACAAAATGGATGAACTACTACAAAATGGAGTTACCTTGGTTAGGTCACTAACTTAGGTCACTAACAGCCATTTCAGAATGAATATAATATCCTTTTTAATTAATATTTTTTTTATTTTAATGATGTGACATACAATTCAGGATTAGGTATACTAGTGGTCATAGTACAGGTAAAGTTTGGGCCTCCCTTTGGTCCCATTTCACTAGGTTTGAGATTCGGTACACTTATTGATGCTATGTGCCACCCTTCTCTCCTTTGGCAGTGTCCTGTTACTGCCAATCCCTTTATTATAGTGTTACGGTAAGAATATAATGTCTTAAGTCATCATTAGATACTTGATCAGATTTGGATTTATCATTTAATGAGAACTTCCAGTATGGATGTGAGTTTATTAGCAAATAATAAGAAACAAAATGCATTAGTAATATTTACACAGAAATACTTTATTAGGTTTGAAAGGCTCTTGCTTGGCGTCCACAATAGTAAAGACTTTTCATCCCCATACCTGGCATGGAATTAGACAACCAGTCACATGAATTTAAATGATTTTTGTACATTTTTGTATTCTTGATGGTCAAGCTGATAATAATCTATATAAATAATTGCATAACATGAGATTGACGTTCCTCTTAGTACAAAGATACTAATTGAAAATATTTCACCCAGAATAGAGAATTTGTCTTTTATACTTTATTAGTAACTTTGAAACAGCTTTTCTCATTTGCCAAAACATATTTATAGTAGGTAATATCTAAGACTGAAACTCTCATTTTATCAAAATGTGAACAACTCCAAAACTTTGAATACTATATAATAAGTTTATTTTATATATTTTATTTTTATTTTTACTTTAGAGACAGAATCTCACTGTTGCCCAAGTGAGAGGGCAGTGGCACAATTATAGCTCACTGCAGTCTAAAACTCCTAAGCTTTTGCAATCTTCTTGCCTCAGCTTCCCTAGTCACTAGTACTACAAGTGCATGCCACCACACCCAGTGAAGAATTATTTTAAAATATGATGCTCGATGGGTCCCCTGCCACTGTGGGAGGTTTTCTGTCCTCTCAATAAATTCTGTTTTCAAAAAAACCAAAAAACAAGCCAGGCTCGGTGGGTCAGCCTGTAATCCCAGCACTTTGGGAGGCTGAGGTGAGTGGATTGCCTGAGCCCGCGGGTTCGAGACCCGCCTGGGCAAGCGAGACCTCATCTCTACAATAAATCAAAAAATTAGTCGGGTGTGGTAACACACACCTGTAATTCCAGCTACTTGGAAGGCTGAGGCGGAAGGATTGCCGGAGTCCAGCAGGTTGAGGCTGCGGTGGCCGGGAGCGGCTATTGCACTCCAGCCTGGGTGACAGAGTGACACTCCAACTTAAAAAAAAAAAAAAAACCAAAAAACAAAAACAGAGCTTAATATGTAACCATTACTTACAAGTTCTGTGGTTTTACTCATCTTATCTCAGAGGCAGATTAGGCTGGAAACAGAATTTTAACCACTTCAGTGAAAGAAATCAGTAATGCTAATCTTATCCTATCTGTATTTGCAACTTGATTAAAAAACTTGAAGGGTATTTTATTTTATTATTTTATTTTATTCTTTTTTTGAGATGGAGTTTCACTCTTTTCTCTAAGGCTGGAGGAATTCAGTGGCACGCTCATGGCCACCACAACCTCGACCTTAGGTGATCCTTCCACCTCAGCCTTCCAAGTAGTTGGCACTATAGCTGCACACCAGCACTCTACCATGTCTGGCTAGTTTTTGTGTGTGTGTGATTTATTGTAGACACGAGGTCTCACCAAGTTGCCCAGGTTGTTCTCAAATGCCTGGGCTCAGGCGAACCTCTTGCCTCGGCCTCCCAAAGTGCTAGGATTACAGGCTGAGCCACCAGAAGGGTATTTTAGAATGCAAAGTTAAACCAGTATTTTTTACAAACATGCCTAGTTATATCATAGTAGAGGGAGATATGGAATCCCAGGTCACAATTCAGAAGCATTGACTCAGAAACTTCTGGGGAATGTCTAAAAAAAACTTCAGTGTAAATATAAGTCACATGAGTCTTAGAGCAGACTTTTTTTGAAAATCAAGTACTATCTTATTAACTGTTCAATATGACATCACAGCACTTGAAATATTGTTAATAATCAATAATATGTTCTTATGTTATTTTGTTATGATTTAAATGACAAATAAAGAAATAAGAGTGACCATTACAAAAAAAAAGAGAATGACATGTGTGTGGTTTGAATGAGGTATGAAAGACAAAGATAAATGATGAATGGCAGATTGGACAATAACTGTCCCCACA
The DNA here is from genome assembly GCA_963574415.1 of Tarsius wallacei. NCBI lineage: Eukaryota > Metazoa > Chordata > Mammalia > Primates > Tarsiidae > Tarsius > Tarsius wallacei. The sequence goes on from CAUYQG010093703.1 coordinate 12,673, forward strand.
TTCCCAAGTGAGTAACAGGGACACTTTTTTCTGAAAGAAATTATCGATCTAGGTTATGGATGGCAGTAATAAATATCACTGAGTCGAGAAGCAATCACTAAAGGCATCTTTTATTCCTTTTCTTTAGTTGACATAATTCACTAAAAACCAACAACCAGTTGTTCAGGCTTCTCAATAATTTTGTAGTCAAGGTTATATATTTCCAGAGTGTTTAGTGTTATGGTTGGCAAGACAGAATCAGGGACTTTTCTAAAGTTGATATAGATTGTGTGTGCTGCATTGCTTTGATTGTTTATATCTATCACTCTGTCATAGGGAAAAAAGAGGTTATTTTGACAGAGTTTCTCTTTTAAACGTTGGCTGTATATGGCGCTATAGCATGTTTAATGCAATCTGTGATGAACGATTCACTGTGTATTTTTAAACAGAAAGATGCTAATGAGCTTCTAGAGTCATGCTTTTCAGGTCATCTTTTGTTAAGCTGTACCTTTACTTCTTGATGTTAAAAATAGCAACATGAGTTTCTTCCTCTAGTGGCTTGAGATACTCATCTTCAGAATCATTGTCTTTTTTGCAAATAAATTTGTTTCACTTCTGAAATCAACATTTTATTCAATCCATATTGAGAAGAATAACAGAGGTTTTAAATTTTGTGTGCTTCTAGGCTTTTTATGAGCTGCCATAGAAAGCAATGTAAAAAAGTCCAGACTACTGAAAATCCTCTCATTTAAATTGCATTTTGCCATGGGAGATAGAGTAAAAAGTAGAACATATATTTGGAAGGGATTGTCATGATAACAGGTTTATATAAGAAAAAAATATATCATTATTGGAGAAAATCAAGATTTTAATAATTTGACAATTGGTATAAGTACAGTAGTAGTGTGTCTTGCATCTGTCATGTATCCAGCTGACAGACAATAAACCAAAACAGATGGAGAGCCAGGATCTGTGAAAAATGCCTGGAGTCCTTTGTAGGTGATAATTAATAAAACGAATACTTAGAGAAAGAAAGTTAAGGATTTACATTGAGTGATATTTGTTATGGGTCATAAAATTTTCTTTCTTTGAAAATTTACTTTTTTGATTATGAATTTTAGTGCTTTTTGAAGAAAAAGTAGGTAAAGTTACTCTTTTTTATGCTTTGACTTCTAAATAGTTTATTCACTTTATAAAAACCATTAGCATTTGAACAAAAACCTTACTTGAATCAAGCTACCTTTATCACCAAACAGGCAGGCGCCCCCAGAGGTATTTTGAAAGATGCATTTGGAAGGAATATTAAAGCATCCTCTAATGCTATCTCTGAAACAGAGACTTTGCAAGAATTGGAAATACTATGTCTTTCTATGCAGCCTCAAGGTTATTTGTATTTCTGAGTTAATATGCTGTCCATTAATGTTATAATCATCACCTTTTTGCTTAATAAAATGCAACCTTGTTTTCAACTAAATCTTTTAATTGCTGTTCCTCTTTTCAAAATCAGGCAAACTGTTTTCAGTTTGATTAGGTCTCCAGATATTGGAAGGAGATAAATGCGACAAAATAAAATTAAATCTCAGCAATACTTCAATAGGTAAGCATGCTGAGTCAGTCTTTACCATAATACATATTCCAAAGTGGTTAAAAAAAAAAAACTAAGAAAAATTGTGTTTTCTTTTTTCTTTTCTTTCTTTCTTTTTTTTTTGAAGGAAAGATGTGATGATTGTTTCTCTTTATTAACAACGATGGGAGAACACACGCATTTCGGTATATGCTGGCAAATGTTCTCTTCTGCTCTCTGTGAGAAGAAGAGATCAAATTTCAGCCTTTCTTTCTGGTTTAGAGGAGGAAAGTGAGTGATTTAAACTACACTTCACCACTCGCCATGATGATCTGATATCTCTCATCCCTGATAGATGTTTGTAGTCAACTTTAGGTTTTGTGATTATTCTTTTTCTTGCATTTTTAATGTTAATATGTCCACATGTTAAATTGCAAAAATAATAAAATAATGGTTATATCACAAGCCATGATCAACAGCAAGTTCGTAACTAAAGGATCACAATGGATTGGTGAACTTTCCTTGCTCTTGATATCAGAATCTTCTGACAGAAACTTTACCAAATCCCCAGAGATTGCAAGTCAATGCCACCTAATTCTCAGCTAGAAGTAGAAGTAACTGTTGATTTCAGAAATCTGTGTCCCTGGCTTAGCATGGACACACTTAGCAAGACTATTACTTTTGCTCAGGGCTGTCTCAGAGATGAGGGGGTTTATTCCTTATTTCTTTACCTGGTAATTGACCCAAGTCTGTGAAAGCCTAGTGGCTTGACTGCTCTTCATTGTAACTAAATTCCACAACACTTGGGCCGTGTCTTTCCATCTTTCTCCTTCTTTCTAAATAATTCTGATTCTCTGCCCCAAGCATGGTTCCCCTACCTAACTTTTTTTTTTTTTAGGGGAAAGGATGTTTATATTTATTTATTTATTTATTTATTTTAAAGATGTGAGGTACAATTCAGGGTTAGGTATACAAATGTTCATTATGCAGGTACCTAATCTTTAGTTCCCACTCATTATATTTCCAAACCTCATTCTGGCGGTAGTCTCTTACTATGAGTATCCCTTGTAATTGTTTTGGTAGGCCACGGAGGAAAAATTGTTTGAGCCCAGGAGTTTGAGAAACCAGCTTAGGCAAGGCCCCATCTCCACAAAAAAAAATAAAATAAAAAAATTAGTTGGATATGGTGGTACATGTCTGTATTTCTAGCTTCTCAGAAGGCTAAGGTAGAAAGATTGCCTGAGGCCAGGAAGTCCAGCCTGTGGTGAGCCGTGATCATGCCACTGCACTTCAGCCTGGGTGACAGAGTGAGTCCCAGACTAAAAACAAAAATTCTTTGTCTTAAAAAAATTTTAAAAAGCAAAAACCAAACAAACAGGATAGTAGCAACAAAAGCATATTAGCTTTCATCTTAGCATTTAGACAAATTATTTCTGAACACATCATTGCAATAGGATACACAGAATTATATTTTCCTATAACTA
>CAUYQG010093704.1:0-10176 GCA_963574415.1 Tarsius wallacei
CCTAAGAGATCTAAAATCGACCTCCCATATGACCCCATAATCCTTCTACTGGGAATATACCCAGAGGAACTCAAATCACTCTACGGAAAGGATACCAGCACACGCATGTTTATTGCAGCATTATTCACACTAGCAAAAACATGGAACCAACCGTGCTGCCCATGGAAAGAGGACTGGATAAAAAAAATATGTGGTACCTACACCTGATGGAATATTATGTAGCTATAAAGAAAGACAAAATTATGAACTTCACAGCAACTTGGATGGACTCAGAGGCTATAATACTGAGTGATCTATCACAGAAACAGAGAACCAAGGATCACATGCTCACCCATAAGTGGAACTTGAACAACTTTCACAATACTAAAAGAAAGGAATTGACAGTAGTGGGAAACTGCTGGGAAGGGGGGCACACCTCATCCACAAGGGTACCTGCATAATGAACATATGTATACCTAACCCTGAATTGTACCCCACATTTTTATAATGAAAAATTACAAATAAGGAAAAGAAAATCAGTGAACATAAAGATTTTTGGAAAAGAAAGAATCCATATTTGGAAAATTCTCAGGCTATTCATATTGTAAAAATTCAGAAGGTGTGCTCTGAAGAGAACACCAAAGGTGCAACAGGACTATCACTCAAAAGGGAGATTATGGGATTATATAAGCAGACATATTGTTCATTGAACTGAAGGGAACAGAGAGAAAATGAAATGAAAGAAGACTGTTGTACTTCTTGCATTTGACAAAATGGGACAATAGAGCTATTCAGCTGCAAGTGTGTGCTGTTTTTCAAGAATAGGGAAAAATGACCCTGGAGATTCAGAGATCATTGGAGTCATTGCCTCGGTTTCAACTGGCTGGAACACCTTGGCCTGAAACCTTCAGGGTAGGACTCCCTGACAAAGGTTTGGGGGAAGAATCCTGGTCTGGAAAACTCTATCCAGTACCATGGAGGTGATGGAGGTGATACTGCTGCTCCAGTAGACCTGAAGATCCTTTTTTTTTCCCTCTCTCTTTTATTTTCCTACCAGCACCTGGATCTTGGCTCAAGACTTGACATCTAATGGAATTTTCTTTGCTAGGTTTTAGACTCGCTTGGGGTCCTCCACCCGTTTCCTTCCCATTTCTCCCTTTTCGGAATAAGAATATATATCTTATGCTTATTGCACCATTGCATTTTAGAAATTATCTTCTCTGGTTAAAGAAGAATTTTGCTCAATGTAAATCATATCCATATCTGATTGAAATGAAATTTAGAGGAGATTTGGATTTTAAATTTTAGATTTGGGGCTGGATTGATTTAAGACTTTGGGGGCTCTTGGGATGGAATGGATGCATTTTACATGTGAGAAGATAAATGATGTCATAAAGATGAGACCCAGTTCTAATAGGATTGGTGGCTGTCCATGCAAAGGAATGTGCACACACCAAGGAAAGGTCATGTGACCACACAGATAGAAGGTGAACATTTGCAAGACAGGAAGAGAACCCTCCCCAGAACCCAACCATGCTGGCACCCTGATCCAGCCTCCAGAACTGTGAAAAAATAAATTTCTGCTGTTTAAGCTATTCAGTCTATAAAAAAATATTCATGGCAGTTCCTGAGGAATAAGACACAAGCTCCTCTTCATTTCCTCTTCATCACAGTCATCACACTTACAATAATTTTAGGGTTTTCTTTCTGGCAGATTATAAACTCCATGGTGGCAGGGAGGAGAGAGAGTGGCCTGGCTGGTCTTTTGCTGTATGCTTAGCTAGTGGCATAGTACCGTTGACTTATAATAGGAGCCAATAACTATCTGGTGACTAAATGAATATTGAATGAATGAAGTGACTAGAAAGGTAAACAAAAACTATGTACAGTGCAATGTTATTTATAACAATAGAACATTAAGAAAAATGCAAATGTTCAAAACCTGGGGAATGGTTAAATAAATCTGTTAAATTAATATTAAAACTATATGACAATATATGATTTAGTTATTGAAAAGGTCTTACAAATATAATTTTAATAGCATGATAAAATTCACATAAAATATCGCTAATTCAAATAGGATTTCAGGTATATGTGTAGATATACACATAAAAAAAGAAAGCTTAGGAATAAATACAATTAAGTGTTAGTGGTTGTTCTTTTCTCAATAGAGGGATTAAATTCTTTTTTTCTTTATGTTTTTCTCTATTTTTCAAATCTGTCACAAGATTTGTGGATACTGTTTTAAAAATTAGCACTCAGATGGCATGAGTTATATGGACTGAAAAGATGACCTTAGCAAATTTTTTCTATTTTTGAGTTGGGGTCTCACTCTTGTTGCCTAGGCTGGAGTACAGTGGTATGCTCATGGCCACCACAGCTTCGAACTGCTGGGCTTGGGCTATTCTTCCGCCTCAGCCTTCCAAGTAGCTGGAACTATAGATGCATGCCACTACACCCGGCTAGACCTTAGCAAAATTTCCATAGGGAGGAAAACAAAGCTAAGTCATTCAAGGTCATTTAAAAAAGTGCTGGGCTCCTAACCAACACGTGGAACCCATTGGTAAAACACCTTAACAGTGAGATTAAACTAGGTAACTCCATGAAGAAAGTCTTGGGTTACACAGTAACTGTATTTTCTGAAGTCTCAAGTCTCCCAAAGTTCTTTTGTTGTATTCATGCATATACATTAGGACCTACTTTGTTTTTGGGCTTGTCTAGGTGGCTTGGCCTACCCTTTTACCCTTCCACCATACAAGTGTCTCTTTCTTCATCTGTCTTTCAAAAGAGTAACTGATGATTCTATGATACGAAGGAGATCTGCCCAAAGGTTAGATCTGAGGAGATCCCAGAACTTAGGAAGCTTCTGGTTTTTACTTCCAGAATGCTAAGAACTTAGAAAGACTTGGAGAGAATCAAGAGATATGAAAGTTTGCTATAGAGAGAGAATACGTCCCTCCGAAATTCATATGTTGAAACCCTTACCCCCAAGGTGAACACTTTAAAAGGAGAGGCCTTTTCAATCTCCAGATTCAATGCATAACAATTAAATTACCAACATCATTCTTCTCAGACCTGGAAATGATAATACAGAAATTCATATGGAAACATAAAAGACCACGAATAGCCAAAACAGTCCTCAGCAAAATAAACAAAGCAGGAGGTATCACACTTCCTGAATTCACACTTTAGTATAAGAACCCAGTAATCAAAACAGCCTGGCATTGGTACAAAAACAGGAATATAGCCAATGGAATGGGATAGAGATTCCCAAAGCAAAGTCTCAATTTCTCAACCAACTCATCTTTGACGAAGCCTCCAACAACCACAACAGGGGAGAAGAGAACTTATTCAGTAAATGGTGCTGGGAAAACTGGCTGATCACATGCAGAAGATTGAAACAGGACCCCTACCTATCACCATACACAAAAATTGACTCTAAATGGATCAAAGACCTAAACGTACAACCTCAAACTATAAGAATCTTAGAAAACACAGGAGACACCCTTATGGAAATTGGAACTGGCAACCAATTCCTGATCAGAACTCCAAGTGCCCAGACCTTAAAAAAATAAGATAGACAAGTGGGACCTCATCAGATTGACGAGCTTCTGCAAAGCAAAAGAAACCATCAAGAGAGCAGGGAGACAGCCCACAGAGTGGGAAAAAATACTTGCCAATTGTATATCTGACAAAGGTCTAACATCTAGGATCTACAAGGGACTCAAAAGCACCAAAAGGAAAAAAACAAACTGCCCCATTCAAAAATGGGCAAAAGACACAAATAGACACTTCTCAAAAGATAGAGGGGCAGCCAACAGACACACGAAAAAGTGCTCAGCCTCACTCAACATCAGAGAAATGCAGATCAAAACCGCATTGAGATACCATCTAACCCCAGTAAGAATTACCAACATTAATGAAACAAACAATGACAGATGCTGGCGAGGATATGAAGAAAAAGGAATGCTTCTACACTGCTGGTGCGAATGCAAACTTATACAACCTCTCTGGACAACAACCTGGAGATTTCTGAAAGAACTAGAATTTGACCTTCCATATCACCCAGCAACTCCCCTATTGGGAATATACCCGGAGGAACTCAAATCATTCTATAAAAGAGATACCTGCACATGTATGTTTGTTGCAGCTCTATTCACAATAGCAAGGACATGGAACCAACCATGCTGCCCATTGAAGCTGAACTGGATTTTTAAAATATGGTATATATACACAATGCAGCCATAAAAAAAGACAAACATATGGACTTCGCAGCAATTTGGATGGATTTAGGGTCTATCATACTCAGTGATCTATAACCGAAACAAAGAACAGAGTACCATATGTTCTCACTCATAAGCGAACCTTGAGCAATTATAAGAAAGGGATTGGCAGTAGTGGGAAACTGCCAGGGGAGATTGGTAGCTGAGGGAAACTGCTAGGGGAGGGAGGGGCAGACCTCATCAACATGGGTACCTGCATAATCGACGTTTGTATACCTAACCCTGAATTGTACCCCACATCTTTAAAATAAAAAATAAAAAAAAGAGAGGCGTTTGGGGGTTGATTAAGTCATCAGAGTAGAACCCTAATAAACGAGATTAGTGCCCTTATAAGAGCAGCCCAATAATGCTTCCTTCCCCCTCCACCGTGTGAGAACACAAAGATTACCATCTATGTACGTGAAAATGAGTAGTCACCAAGCACATCTGCTGATAACTTTATCTTGGACTTCTCAGGTTCCAGAACTGTGAAATCTCTGTTGTTTATCAGCTACACCCAGTGTATGGTATTTTGTTATAGCAGCCCAAACAAACTAAGACAGAGCTGATGATGAACTTCTATCCTATCATAAATATTATCTGGAAGACATCATTTGACGAGAGTCCTGTATTTGTATCTATTGGAGTCTAAGAATTTATAAGTATGGAAAAATGCTTCCTAACATAGGAATAACTTGCACCATCTTCCGCATGCATCTTTGTTTAATTTTTTGTTTGGGGAATTTTTGTTGTGTTATAGGCACTTTACTGTAACGATGAAGTGCTGTATACATTTATTAGATTCTTTCCTCATTCATGACTTTATTGTTAGTGAGAGTTTGAATTAACAAGTATTTATTGAGTATGCACTATCTGAAAGGCACTGTCCTGGGTCTGGGGGATAGAAAGACACGTGGAAATGAACCCCTCCGGTTGCTCTGGAGAGTTGTTTGCCCTAGTGGCGTGCACACAGTCATGTACACGGATGACGTCATGATGACTGAGACAAAGGCATGTGGAAGGACTCTGGGGCAGCAAGAAAGGACCTGTAGCAGATGCTGTTGCCACCCTGTCAAGATTCCTTCTTCAACCTACCAAGTCTACCACCACCAACTATGAGCATTAGTTGCTAAAGGCTCACAGCTGCCCCCTTTTCTAGATAACTTCCTTTGGCAAAATGACGACTTGGTCTCCTGGATGAGGTGGGTGTCAGCCTTGTTGAGAAGCTCAGTGGTAGCAGTTCTTTGTAGACCGGTATCGATGACAGGAGATTCTGTTGCAGAGCTGTGCCCCTGACAGCAATGGAAATGATGGGATCCCAGAATAGCGGATGGCAGCCCTTGATCACCAGAAACAGGGTGGGCATGGTTATTGCAACGCACAGCAGGTGGATTAGCAGGCGCTGATCCAGAGGGATTTGTAGAGATGACTTATGGAATATGGCAATTCTAGGGTGAGATCAATGGGAAAGCAATGAGTCTTGCTTTAGCACGTATATAATCATTCTGAACATGTTAAGAACAGATGATCAGAAGACTAAGGTCGGCTACCTCAATGGAAAGTCATGATTCCTTACCGAGTTTATGGGCTTGGCTTCTTCTCAGATCCATTGCCTATGGCTTGAAATTGTGGTCCAGTTGCTATGAGAAAGGTTATTGAAAGATTATGGTAGGTTTATACAGCAGTGACTCCCCCAGTCTTCCTACAAAGGGACTGATGGCCATGTGACTTGAATAAAGATACACTGGGAAAGTGGGCTCTTTAATCAGGGATCAGTAGGTGAGGGATTCTAGTGTAGGTCCATCTCAACATGGGTCCACAGGGTTTATGAACCCACCATGTGGTTATCTCCTGGCTAGCTAAAGGTGTAATCAGAATACACACACTGAACCTTTGGAAGAACCCTCATACTGACTAGTAGAGAAAGAGCCATTACAGCAGGAAAACCAGGTGAATAACCCTGAAACTCCCAAGATAACACATCAAAAGCAGTGTCACATCTCAGATGGAAAGGCAGAAATGGATACAACCTTCAAAACCTTAAAAGGTGAATAGGTCATGGTGTCCATCAACCCCATTTAATTCACCCATCATAAAATGACTGTAGACAGAATGACTCAACCGATGGATATCCGTCAGCCTCTAGACTCCACCTTCTAGATGGAGTGGAATTCGTGTGAGAAACAACTGAATATGAGTCGGACAGGGATAAACTGTCATAGATTCTGTTGGTGCCCTGCCAAGCTCTCTTTTTCCAGACCAGTGCACTAATCCTGTAGCTACTGTAAGTTTGTCTGTTAATGGATTACAGCTGCTCTCTTGTCTGGAAAATTGCCCTTAACCAAATGGGAACAACTTTTCCTGAGAGGTAATGCAACCCTCCCCCTAACTGGGGCAGCCTGCAGTCAATGTCTCAAAAGGCTGTCTCAAGTCTGTGGTGACATTCATACTCCAGAGCGCTTTGTGGGACCAGGTTGAAGAGAGTTCCAACTGACTATATTCTTTTTTAGTTCCTTCTCCTGCCCTTTCCTGCTTCCTTCGTTCCTTTTCTCCTGAGAGGACTCTCTCAATAAATTATGTACATCAAAATTCTTGTTTTAGGCTCTGCTTCTAAGAAACGTGACCCAGGATGGAAACTGAGTTCTAGTTGCCAAGAGAGTACTTTTTAGAGGATAAAGTACCTAAAATGAGGCTTGAAATGTTAAAGAGTAAAATGAAGGTCAGAAATGGTGTCAGTTAATGTCTTCATTTTAATATTTTGGTGTGTAGGAGTCCTCTTTTGGGAAGAGACTTTTCAAAAATGATAACGTCCAAGCAGGTACTTTTCATGGTAATCTGGAATTTATTGTACCGTTCATTACAGTAAGATCCAATTTTGCGGAGTCATCTCTCAGCATGAAAAGAAAAATCATTGTTTCTTTTTTGGAACTCTAAACAAATTCACGTATCTATTTATTTAACAACTACTTTCTGAATACTGATTACAGCCAGGCATTGTGTTACCTATTAGGGACTGAAGAGGGAGTCAGACTGTCTCCTGCCCTTTCAGGGCTTGTTGGTATCTCAGCCTCCCTCAGTGGGTCTGGATGGGTGAGAGCAGGTTATGCTTTTGGGTTCATAAGGGAGAAAACTGGTGACTTTCTGAGGGGAAGATGACATGAGTGGTCTTCCCAAGTCAAGGCAACAAGTGGATGCATTATCATCTGTAAAGAATTTACTTTTTCATATTTATTTTTTAATTTTAAGTATGTGGGGTACAATTCAGGGTTAGGGATACAAATGTTCATTATGCAGTTTCCCTTGTCGATGAGAAGTGTCCCCCCACCCCCACCCCGGCAGTGTCCCACGACTGCCAATCCCTTTCTTATAGTATTACGATAGTTGTTCAAGGCCCGCTTATGTGATACTCGGTTCTTTGTTTCTCCGACAGATCACTCAGTATTATAGCCTCTAAGTCCATCCAAGTTGCTGCGAAGTTCATAATTTTGTCCTTATTGCTGGCTGCGTTTAAAACAGCGACAAAGACATACTAAAAGTCAGTGTGTTTTTTATTATCACTAGGCACTGGCAATTCTTAACAATGGTAGTGATAATTCTCTCTTCCCTTCTACCCCCAAATGCTACTGAAGAGAACCTCAATGTTATTCCCTTTTGGTCGTCTCTAGACAACCAGGCTTAGCCCTTACCCAAGTCGGGGCTCATAACAGCTCCCATCATCACTTTCGGAGCAGTTGGAAGGAGGGCATTGTCCTAAAATGACTTTACACATCTCCACCCCCAAGTATTCCATAGGAAGTTTGGGCAACTGATCATGAGCTGAGTCTTACTTTTGTGCGAGGCTACAGTGGGGATCAGGCCAGTACACAATTTGCCTCAGTATAAGTGTATCTATTTTATCTAGAGTAAAGATTCTTTGAGAAAAGAAGCGGGGAATAAATGAAAAGTGAGGACAAAATCAAACACTTTCTGCAAGTCCGAAGAGTTTGACTTGTGTGGGCTCTGAGGGTAGAGTTGATCTCTTAACCCGTGCTGGCAAAAGATTTGAAGTCACTTACTCTGGCAGAGAAAGTCAAAAGACCAACTGTTCATTCCTGGGGATTTGAAGGTTGTAACTTGCTTAGATTTTGTCAATAAAAAGGGATAATTAAGACTCAAAACAACTATAGGCTTCTTCCTATTCAGCAAGCTTACAAAACAAAGCTATGACTTTTGAAACCTTTGTGACTTAAGCGGAAGAATTAATATTCTGCCACCTGCATTACTCATCGGTATGGGTTCAAATGACCAAATGCATTACTTTCCCACCCTCACGTTCTATGATTCTCTGATTTTATACAGCATGGTACCTGCTTGAAAGACATTTAAATGATGTGGGTGATATGTGTTAAATAAGATCTCCCATGTGAAACCTTTTTATAGGAAGCTAAGAGTAAAAACAACGGAAAATAAAAAGTTACTGAGAAGAATTTAGTATAGACCTGCACTGTCTGATACTACAGCCATGAGTCACTTGTAGCTATTTAAATTAATGAAAAATCTAATTTAAAATTCAGTTGATTTTTATTGTGAAACAATGTAAGGCTTATATAGAAGTTACAAAAATAGTATAGAGAGTTCTCGTGTACCTCTCACCCAGTTATCTCCAATAATAACATCTTACATAACACATAGCGTAATTATCAAAGCCAGCAAATTGACATTGGTACAACATTATTAACTAAACTACAGATTTATTTGGATTTTACCAGTTTTAATATGTACTTTTTCAGCGTGTAGTTCTATGAAATTTTATGACATATTCAGATTTGTGGAACCATGATTATAATTAAGACCCAGAACCATTTCATCACCCCTTTATAACTACACCCTCCCACAAACACTAACCTTGGCAACAACTAATCTGTTGTCATCAGTATAATTTTGTCATTTTGAGAATGTTATATTAAATAAAACTATATGTTCTGTAATATTTTAAGGTTTTTTTTTTTCTATCATGCAGCACCAAGTTCTGGAAATCCGTCAATTTGTTATACGTAGCAACAGTTCATTTTTTTATCACTAAAGCATATTTCAGTCTGTAGATATACCATAATTTATTTATTCACCAATTTGCTAAATGATGTTTAAATCCAGTTTGAACTCTTACAAATAGAGCTACTATAAACATTGGTGTCCAGATTTTATGCTAATTATCTGTCTGGTGATTTATTAATTAATGAGAGAAGCTCTCAGCTACAATTGTAAGTTTGTCTATTTCTCAATTCTGTCCATTTTGGCTTCATTTACTTTGAAACTTTGTTGCTTGGTTCATACATGTTTAGGGCTGTTGTGAATTCTTCATTAATTGACTGTTTCCACATTTTGTAATGTCTCCCTTTGTCCTTGGTAATTTTCTTTGCTCTAAAGTCTACTTTGTTTGATAGTAATATAGATAGTCCAGCTTTATTTCAATTAATGTTTGCACAACATTTCTGTACTTGTGAGTTACCTATAGCATTCTTGGAGTTGAAGTGGGACTCTTGTGGACAGCGTATAGTTGAAATCTATTTGGTCAATCTCTGTCTCTTAATTAGTGTGCTTAGATTATTCACTTTAAAAGTAATAATGTGTTAGAATTCAGGTATCCTGTTTTATTATGTGTTTTTTGTTTGTTCCCACTGTTTTTTGATTCTCTGTCTTCTTTTTTTTTTTTTTTTTTTTTGAGTTGGAGTCTCACTCTGTCCCCCAGACTGGAGTGTGGTGGCCACTCCCGGCCACTGCAGCCTCGACCTGCTGGGCTCCGACGATCCTTCCGCCTCAGCCTTCCAAGTAGCTGGAACTCCAGGCGCGCTACCACGCCCGTCTAATTTTTGATTTATTGTAGAGATGAGGTCTCGCCAAGTTGCCCAGGGAGTCTCGAACCCGCGGACTCTGGCAATCCACTCACCTCAGCCTC